>JASANE010028031.1:0-34524 GCA_030248225.1 Trileptium ribeirensis
ATATATCTTGCGTCATCTCTTTGTCATGTGTGTAATGTGTATATGGTACATATCTTGTTTATACCATATATACGTTCGTGTGTTAACTCATATATAATTGATGTATGGGTTTTCACATGTGTGAAATTGTTTGTTGCATGTATTACGTGTGAGTCGTATACAATACATGTAATTTAGCCTATGTGATGAAAGTATGTGTATGATTTTTTGTGTTCATTATGTGTAAGTTATATGGAATATGTGTAGAGTTTAAAAAATCGCAATAGTTTTCAGATCAAATTTTCCCAGTACACCAACACAAAACTTTTACGAATTGAGAAATCATGCTAAATTGGACAGGGGGGATGGTTTAGGCATTGACGGATTTTGACGCCAAATGCCATAAGTCACTATGTAGATTATCCATACCAAATTTGGCATCATTTTGCCCACCCTTTAAAGAGTTACGGACCTCATCCCCTCGGTCATTTCTGGCAATAAGGGTTTTTCATAAATTTGTGAAATTATAACTTTGGGAGAGTTTAAAATAATATAAAATCGTAAAATTTGTGTGCCAGGGCTATAGTTTAGGTACCTATCGGATTTGAGTGTAGCCACTGGGTGCCTTAACTATTACACTTACATTAGCGGATATGTAAGTGTATTTCTGCTGGATTTTCACGAAAATCGTTTTGAGTTAGGGATTCCGAGAATTTCATAAAAAGGGTCTCTCTAACGCAAAAATTAAAACTTATGTTAGAGAGCGGATTTCACAGTTCCAAGAATTCGTAACCCGGTTGGCAACCGTTACATTAAAATCTAGTGGTTTAGAGAGATTTTAGAACCAGGGTTTTTAATCGAGTTCCTAGAATTAGGGTGTTGAAAGATTATTTAAAGGTTTTGCATCGTGAGCTTAGGGCCTCAGTTTGCTCGTACAATCGGTGAACCAAGAATCGCAATTTACGTAATCGTACAACCAGTGTATTTTGCTATATTTCCTGTGTGGATTCCACGTTTAATGTAAGTGTTCCTGAATATTTATTGGTATATATGTATATGTATATTGGTAGTTGTAGTAATAAATCTTATGGTGAAATTAATATCTCAATTGAAGGATCACACACAAAGCTAAACAAATTACGTTGTAACTACATCTTCTCAGCTGTATACACCCTAACCAACTTTAATTTACAGGCTTAACTAGGACTCACGCGGGCTACATTTTGGTGCCGCAAGCCTGGAACGAGGTACGCTCAAGTTTAAGAAAAATTTGAACTAGATCTGGATAATCAGGATTCGGAGGCCTTTATTAACAAAGTCTATCGACGATATACAGGTGGCCCTCGCGAGTCAAAAATACGACAAAGTCGATTAATTCCCATAGAAATGCCGGGTGGTATTGGAGAGGACACCATGTGGATCCCAAACTGAGAATCGTATCATGGAAAATCGTTATGGATACCGGGCGATTGAGATCAAAAATATTCCATTATACAGCGGAAATTTTGGTGAGGATTTTGAAGAATGGCTAGGTACATTTGAGAGGATAGCCCTGGCGAATGAATGGAGTCATGGGGAATTGGCGCGTTTGTTGCCTGTATATTTACAGGATGAAGCTGCGCCAAAATGGGAACCTTTCCCCCCGGGGATTCAGAAAAAGTGTGAGCTAGTTCGAGCTTTTCATTAAGGAATATTTAGTGTCTAAAGAAACAGCAAAACAATATAGTTTACAGCTTCGCACTAGGAGCCAAGGCTCTAAGGAACCGGTGGAAATATATGCCAGAGACATTGAGCGTTTGGTGAGGAAGGCTTATCCAACTATAGACGCTGAGAGTAGGGACCGTAGCCCGCGTGAGTCCTAGTTGTAAGTATATTATGTCAGTTTCAGCAACAGTTGTAAGTATATTATGTCAGTTTCAGCAACAGTTTCAAGTCAGGGCGTTACTTATTGGACACTATATGTATTAATAATTTCACAATTCCGAGAATTCATAACCCGGTTGGCAACCGTTACATTAAAATCTAATGGTTTTAAGGAGATTTGAGAACCAGGTTTTACTCGGGTTCCTAGAATTAGGGTGTTTGAAAGATTATTTAAAGGGTTGTATCGTGAGCTTAGGGCCTCATTTTTCGCTACAATCGATGATCAAACTGGTACAAGCGTTTTGTGTGTATTGTAGATTGGAATTATTTTGTGCTGCTTATAAACGTAAGTGACTATTCATGCTTATGAATATTTATATTATCATATTGTACATGTGTAGTAAACAAATGGGTAAATTAGTGTCCGTGGAAAAACATATTTAAAAGGCGTTCGTTACCGTTGTAGTACATTGGGTGAAATTTAAAACCTCAACAAAAGTGTCTCATTGAGAAACCCTAAATAAACCAATACGTTTTAAACTGACGTTGGTTGACTGTGTCTCCCAGATTTAGTAGGACTAGCGCGGGCTACCAAAATGTAGCCCGCGTGAGGTACTAGTTAAGCCTGTAAATTAAAGTTGGTTAAGGTATATACAGCTGAGAAGATGTAGTTACGACGTAATTTGTTTAGCTTTGTGTGTGATCCTTCAATTGAGATATTAATTTCACCATAAGATTTATTACTACAACTACCAATATACATATACATATATACCAATAAATATTCAGGAACACTTACATTAAACGTGGAATCCACACAGGAAATATAGCAAAATACACTGGTTGTACGATCACGTAAATTGCGATTCTTGGTTCACCGATTGTACGAGCAAACTGAGGCCCTAAGCTCACGATGCAAAACCTTTAAATAATCTTTCAACACCCTAATTCTAGGAACTCGATTAAAAACCCTGGTTCTAAAATCAATGTTCGCGTGTATTCTCTTGCGAAATGAGATTATTCTCCATAATATAATAGTATTCATGGGCCGTTCCATTTGTAACGATCTATTGTCGTGTTAAACAACTTCTTTCATGTGAGCCTGGGGGACCTATTAAGTCGTGAACCCCAAACACGACGGGCCGAAGGCCTTAACTTCGCTTCACATGAGAGCATTTCTCTGTTACCACTCTCGATATTGCCTTGTCCCATGCTTAGCAACTGATATACGTGATGAACTACCTTGGGAACCATTCTGGTGGGAAAATATATATATCTTGCGTCATCTCTTTGTCATGTGTGTAATGTGTATGTGACGTGTATTTTGTTTACTGCATATATACATTTCGTGTGTTAACGCCTGTATAATTCGTGTATGAGTTTTCACACCTGTGAAATTGTTTGTTGCATGTAATACGTGCGAGTTGTATACAATGTGTGTAATTCTGTATAGGTGAAGAAAATGTGTGTAATCGGTTGTTTGGTTCATTATGTGTAAATCGTGTGTGATATGTGTAATTGCTTGAAATTGCAATAGTTTTGAGATCAAATGTTCTCACCACATTAAAATAAAACTATTAAGAACTATATAAATCGTGCTAAAGTGGACAGGGGGGAAGGTTTAGGCATAGGCGGATTTTGACGCCAAATGCCATAGGTCACTATGTGGATTATACATACCAAATTTGGCATCATTTGGCCCACCCGTTAAGGAGTTACGGACCTCATCCCCCTCGGTCATTTCTGGCAATAAGGGTTTTTCATAAATTCGTGAAATTATAACTTTGGGAGAGTTTAAAATAATATAAAATCGTAAAATTTGAGTGCCAGGGCTATAATTTAGGTATCTATCGGATTTGAGTGGAAGCCCTGGGTGCCTTAACTATTACACTTACATTAGCGGAAATGTGAGTGTATTTCTGCTGGATTTTCACAAAAATTGTTTTGAGTTAGGGATTCCGAGAATTTCATAAAAAGAATCTCTCTAACGCAAAAATTAAAACTTATGTTAGAGAGCGAATTTCACAATTCCGAGAATTCATAACCCGGTTGGCAACCGTTACATTAAAATCTAATGGTTTAGAGAGATTTGAGAACCAGGTTTTACTCGAGTTCCTAGAATTAGGGTGTTGAAAGATTATTTAAAGGTTTTGCATCGTGAGCTTAGGTCCTCAGTTTGCTCGTACAATCGGTGAACCAAGAATCGCAATTTACGTGATCCTACAACCAGTGTATTTTGCTATATTTCCTGTGTGGATTCCACGTTTAATGTAAGTGTTCCTGATCTGATTTGATATTGTGTTCCAAAATTTGATCTCAAAACTATTGCGATTTTCTGACTCTTACACATATTCCATATAATTTACACATAATGAACACAACAAATCATTACTCACACTTTCATCATATATGCAAAGTTACACGTATAATACACGAACCACCTGTAATAAACACAACTTCACACATGTGAAAACTCATACATAAATTATACATGCGCTAACACACGAAATGTATGCATGCAGTAAACAATATACACAACACATACATATTATACACGTAATAAACAGATGACGCAAGACCTATATTTTCCCACCGAAATGATTCCCACGGTAGTTCATCACGTATAGCGGTTATAGGCGCAGTGAAGCAATATCAAATCGGATAAACATATTCCCTCATGTGAAGTAAAGTTAAAGGGCTTCGGCCCGTCGTGTTTGGGGTTCGCGACTTAATACGTCCCCCAGCTTCACATGAGGCAATTTGTTCCCGAAGCCATAAATCGTTACATTACCCCCTCCGCCACAATAAATTTGTCCTCAAATTTCAAATAAATTTATCGTAGGGGTGCGATTGAGATGGAAAAAACCTATATTTGCGTCATCTATACTTTTAAAGATTATACATTTAGTTATACAATGCATGTTAATCATTACCAACAGTCTGTTTATTGTTTTATTTTATTACTCTTCTGAAGATGGCCCTTTGAATAACGTTCATAGTGAATGTTCAAATTGTCACAATTAGGATGATTCACCATCATCGCCGTACAATATTATTAATTAATTTCGCCACAATCGTATGTGTATATCGGCCAATTATCATATATATGTCTCCGCACACCATCGTCCACGATAATATCATTTACATTACATGCAACCACCACACACATACACGTCCCCAGGCATTACGTCAGTAGTTGATTGATATAACATATGTTTTTTTGTTGATAATAGAAGCCGTACGTAAGATGTTGGGGCAGTTACACAGTCAATCTGACGATGGGACCTCGCCTTGAAAGTGACTGAACTGTTCGTCGCTCCTTAGTTGATGACGCAGATTATGCCGGCGATGATGTGGAGGTACTACGTAATGCACATGATCCACATTCCAAAATCGTTCCACAGCATATACTCATGAAATACATACAAAAACATATAAAGACACATATTAACATACATATAGACATACCAAAAAGAATTGTATATTTCATTACTACAAAATAAGTGAGTTTATAATACTTACGTATTTATACGCAATGAAAAATTTATATATCTCGTAACTCATACGACACACATATCCATCCTCAAGGTAAGTTACAATAGGTTTTGGATCGCTGGATATCGAGGTCGGCCCACATTTACCATACTTATACATAAATAGGCATACACAAGCATAAATGCATAACTATGTATTTTTTTACAATTTTACCCCGATTTTTGCCAAGAATAGCTGCAATATAAGCAATAATAATAAATTTATGTTAGGAAAATCAGGTTTGATGTCCTCTTTCGAAGACCTGAGGTGTTGAACGGTTGACTTTGAAAAAAAAACGAAATTTTGGAATTTTTCCATTTCTGTGGAGAAGCCACTTTTTTTAACTAAAGGTATATAAATGCACGATTTTTTTTGATTACCAAACGTTTATTTTTTAATTGACGTTGTTTACAGAAGCTCAGAAACACTAATAAGGAAAGCAAGAGCACCCATATTCTTTTATCTCGTGTTGTTACCAACTCCGAGACAATTTACTACAGTATATGGGTTTGGATTTCAATTGGGGTAACTGTGGTATTTAGCCAGATAATAGAGAGTCCCAAAGTAAAACTAATTTCAACATCGAATTTTTTTTTAATTAAGTCTAGCTGGAATGGGAAAACACCATTTTAGATATATCCCTTAAAATGGCGGTTACATTTGTCCCTGCAGATTGAGAACGCATTACGCGCATACCCATATCACATTTATTTGCGTACTATGTATGTCTTGAATTCTATATATCATAGTAATTTTCTCTTAGAATAAAAGTATTTTTTATTGCCCATCGTGCATGATTAATATTAATCTTTAGCAGGCAAACATTTAGTTTTTTTTTGCATGATATATTTATAGTATATTGTATATATTATACATGCATACAGATTTTGAAGCAGCTGTTTCAAGTTTTATTTTTTTTTCAGTTGTTTTATGCCGGCACGAATTATTTATAAAACTATCTATTTTTTGTGTTGACATAGATAATTTCGCCAGCTCTTTGCAGATTTTTATACGTAACTTATTTATGAAATGCAAGTTAATGGCGGCCGTTTTTTTACATACAACGACTCTGTTTTTTTTGTTGTAATTTTCAGATTTTTTTTAGTTATAATTGATGTATATAATCATACATATATGATGTAATACATATTTACAAACATAATTACATCAATATAGTATAATAATTAATCACATACAGTCATATAGGTATTAATTATGATAATGTATAGTTTAGTATATCTAAGGGGTTTACTAATTTAGGACTTGCAGGGGAGGTTTGAAATGTTTTACAAGACCGAATAAGTAATTTTTTTACCGTACAAGTCACGCGGGGCATTTCTCTGATTTATTTAACGATATTGAACAAAAAGAAATTCAATTTTAATAAGTTCTTTCAGCCTGAAATTTTAATAAACAATTTTAGCCATACTAATAATATATATGATTATAACGCTTTACCATACGTAGCTTTATTCGTACTAGACTAGTGTTTGTTTGAACAAAAGTTACTACTATATTTTTGTGTAGAGATTTTTTTAAAGATCCCCCTTTTTTTATTAACTAGTTACACACAGGCCCAAATTTCATTCATACCAAAACTGTTCCGTGAACACCCCGAAACGATAGCAAATATGTACTTTTAGAATAGTTATTTGAAATGTCTGTTGCGCAAACATTTGTGGAGCGCTAGGTTAAAAAGAAACAGCGATTTTAAGAAATGCAAGAATTTTAGTCCCAACAGAATGATCTACTTTTGATTTAGGTTGACTACCTCGGTTATGTGGTTTAACTCTTTCCATAACAATACCTTTATCTAGATTAAGGACAAATTATTGTCGCCTCTTATTTTTACTAGTTCCTATTTATTTCGAATTAAAATTTACGTGAATCCAGCGTCCTTGCGTATTAAAGTTTATTATTTTTATATTTTTTAAGTCTCACACGTTCCCTTTACGATTTTCCCATCCTAATGATACATTTATTAATGATCAAAAATACGGCCTTAGGTTTCTTTAGAAATAACGTCTCCCTAAATTTAAATGTAAATCTAACTCTAATTGTTACAAGTATTTTATTGAATACGCTATTTGTTTTTGACTTTTACGCGCTTCAAAAGTATAACCTTATCTACAGCTAGCTGTGGGTGCAGTAGATACCTTTCGACGTCTAGCCGAATTCGAAAAGTCTTGTAATAGTGCTTGCGACAGTAAGACTTGTAAAACAAGAGTTTGTAAAAGTATTTGGGAGAATTGATAGCAGGGTAGCTATACCCATAGCTTTTGGTCGCACGTTATTATTTAAATAAGGATTACGCATTTTTATCGCCCTCCCGGTGCTAGCTGTACATACGTATTGTATTAAACATACAATTATAACTATTCCAAGTTCAAATACAAAATACTCATAAATTTTTTTTTGTAAAATTTGAAGTTCTAACAGGAAAATGGTGTATAGTGTTTTTCACAACCGCATAATACGCTTTCATAATGCACTTTTATTATTATTATTATTATATTTTTTGACGCGTATAGAGTACACGGTTTATTTACAGTATTTAGTTAACGTAAATTTCCCTCATTTAATAAATAAAAAAACTTAGTTAAATTTCGTAAGTTTAGAATAGAGGGAGGTATTACCGAGAGAAAGTAAAAAGAGCCAAAGAAAGAAATAAAATATATTCCGTTTTTCTACAACACTTACACATTTTAAAAATCCAACGTTTGAACACCTCATCATGCTTACATCGTTATCACTAGTTAAAATAAACAGTTTCTTACCCTTTGTAATGTTGGATTTACCCTTTTACCCAACTCTTTTATTGGCCGCTGTAACATTTAACCTAACGGCTTATCGTGCTGATAACGCGAATGTCGATTCGGCATTAAAAATTACAGCCTAATTACTGAACGTACCAGCCTACCTCTTCTTTCTAAAACTTTTATCGAGCAAAAAAAAACTTTAGTAAAATGGGTCGTATGAAACATTTATATAAGCACATATATTAGTGATTTTTGGAGGACGTGTCTTAAGGTTTTATCTTTCCAAACAACTGGATTGGCCCAAAGCCATTAAAATTTTTTTATCACCAGAAGGCCTGTCCTTTTTTTGGTAATAATAGCGGGTAGCGTGACCCGTACAAAGAAAAGACTCTGCAGTTCACATATCAAACCTTATAAAGTGCCACCTTACAGAATTGAAATTTTGTTTTCATAACAGACTTATGTATAAGTTTATAATCAAATTATACTTAACGGGCCGAAAAAAACCATTGCAACATACCTCAGGAATAAATATATGTGTAGTTTGAGTGTGGATATTCGATGCGTTCTATATCTCACTATGATAGAAACTTGCTTATGTTGTAGTAAAAAAAAGTAAATAAAATATTTCATTGTTTTTGTATCTTTGTATATGTATTTATACTTGTTGTGTGTTTTCATGAGTATTATGCCGTGGAATGATTTTGGAAAGTGGATCATGTGTATTACGCAGTACCTCCACATCATCGCCAGCATAATCTGTGTCATCGAATTGAACCAACCAAGGAGCAACGACCATTTCAGTCACTTTCGGGGCCAGACCCCCTTGGCAGATCGATGGTGCAACTGCCCCAACATCTTACCTAATGTTTCCAGCATCATCAACAATATTTTATCGATCAACTACAGACGTAATATGCGGGGGCGTGGATGTGTGCGAGGGTCGAATGTTATGTGAATTATTTTATCGTGGACGCGGGCATGCGGGCCATGTATGTGTTTTTGGCCGATATACACATATCATTGTGGCAATTATTAATGGTATTTTACGGCGACGCTGGTGAAACAACTTGATTACGGACATTTAAACATCCTTTTGGAACACTATTCGAAGAACAATCTTCAGAAGAATATTAAAGTATAACAATAATCAGACTGATTGTAACAATTAATATGATTTGTATAACCAAATATATAATGAATAATCTTTAAAAATATAGATGACGCAAATATAATAATTGTTTTCTTCCTACGATAAAATCAGAAATTTGTGGACAAATTTTCTGTGGCGGAGGGGGTAATGTAACGATCTATTGTCGTGTTAAACAATTTCTTTCATGTGAGCCTGGGGGACGTATTAAGTCGTGAACCCCAAACACGACGGGCCGAAGCCCTTAACTTCGCTTCACATGAGAGCATTTCTCTGTTACCACTCTCGATATTGCCTTGTCCCATGCTTAGCAACTGCTATACGTGATGAACTACCTTGGGAACCATTCTGGTGGGAAAATATATATATCTTGCGTCATCTGTTTGTCATGTGTGTAATGTGTATGTGACGTGTATTTTGTTTACTGCATATATACATTTCGTGTGTTAACGCCTGTATAATTCGTGTATGAGTTTTCACACCTGTGAAATTGTTTGTTGCATGTAATACGTGCGAGTTGTATACAATGTGTGTAATTCTGTATAGGTGAAGAAAATGTGTGTAATCGGTTGTTTGGTTCATTATGTGTAAATCGTGTGTGATATGTGTAATTGCTTGAAATTGCAATAGTTTTGAGATCAAATTTTCTCACCACATTAAAATAAAACTTTTAAGAACTATATAAATCGTGCTAAAGTGGACAGGGGGAAGGTTTAGGCATAGGCGGATTTTGACGCCAAATGCCATAGGTCACTATGTGGATTATACATACCAAATTTGGCATCATTTGGCCCACCCGCTAAGGAGTTACGGACCTCATCCCCCTCGGTCATTTCTGGCAATAAGGGTTTTTCATAAATTCGTGAAATTATAACTTTGGGAGAGTTTAAAATAATATAAAATCGTAAAATTTGAGTGCCAGGGCTATAATTTAGGTATCTATCGGATTTGAGTGTAAGCCCTGGGTGCCTTAACTATTACACTTACATTAGCGGAACTGTGAGTGTATTTCTGCTGGATTTTCACAAAAATTGTTTTGAGTTAGGGATTCCGAGAATTTCATAAAAAGAATCTCTCTAACGCAAAAATTAAAACTTATGTTATAGAGCGAATTTCACAATTCCGAGAATTCATAACCCGGTTGGCAACCGTTACATTAAAATCTAATGGTTTAGAGAGATTTGAGAACCAGGTTTTACTCGAGTTCCTAGAATTAGGGTGTTGAAAGATTATTTAAAGGTTTTGCATCGTGAGCTTAGGGCCTCAGTTTGCTCGTACAATCGGTGAACCAAGAATCGCAATTTACGTGATCGTACAACCAGTGTATTTTGCTATATTTCCTGTGTGGATTCCACGTTTAATGTAAGTGTTCCTGAATATTTATTGGTATATATGTATATGTATATTGGTAGTTGTAGTAATAAATCTTATGGTGAAATTAATATCTCAATTGAAGGATCACACACAAAGCTAAACAAATTACGTCGTAACTACATCTTCTCAGCTGTATACACCCTAACCAACTTTAATTTACAGGCTTAACTAGGACTCACGCGGGCTACACATTCGCTGCAATTGATCGTCACCAATGAATATGTAATGTTGTGCCTGGTTTAGCAGTGCGTGCTGCGCCTGTCGGACTCTTGGTCTTGCTCCGGTGTAATATCGATTACCGTCACTATTCCTGTTCTCATGGTTTTGTTTCTGGTTACCGACTTCGTTCGGCTGACCTCCCATTGGATTGACTGCTGGGGATCGTCCCCATCCCGGCCCAGTCTTTGAGCGTTCGACTGCTTGTACTGCATCGGTTTGATCGAACGACCGTTTCTCCGTTACGTCATCGGATCCAGACGTTAATATAACGGGCGATCTTTTGTTCTGGTTCGCTGCCTGGTAATTTTGCTCATTACCACCAGTGCGAAGAGTTGCGATCTTCGGTTAGCGAACGATGTCCTATTTGCATGATACAATCTTCGGTCTTCGTTGTCATATTTGGGGAATTGACACCGTGTCGCGTTTTTCTCTCATTCTTTACTAGCAGCTTCCACGCGACGCTACCCGACGATGTTGTGGCGGCTGCTACCACGCCTACGAAAGGAGTTAACTGGGCAACGTTACTTCCAGGTTCTGGTTGTGCTTCGGCGCCTGTTGCTGTTGACCACGCGTTCGCTACTGGCGTCAATTGGCGAATGACCTTCGTTCCCATACCGGTTCGATTGCTGCCCGCAGTCATATTCCGACATTGGTTGTATTGGTTGTTACTAGCACCCAAGTAGGGTCTAGATACCGGACCGCCTCGATTACTCTGCGCGCTACGGCGAGCCCTACATTCTTCTGTTCGATGACGTTGTTAACAGGCTGGTTACCAAGTCCGCGAGTCGGCGTGTTACAATGTTCCTTAAAATTCCGATCGATCATGTTCACCGTTTGGAAAGCTTCTATTTGATCAAGGCGCTTCGTCAACTGATCGAACAAGACCAACGAAGTTGGTTCTAGAGTCCGCATATGATGTTGATTCCATGAAGTATCTGGATGATACGTGGTAACAGCAGCAAGAGCGGAAGATGTGTTGTTGAGCGGTGAAGGGTGCTGCACCCCCGTTTCCGTACCCAGCTTTGTTTCGATCCTTTCTGCAGCTAGCAAGGCCTCCGGCATAATGCTTGGACCCATGTCTTTCACTTCTTCTCGAATTCTCGGTCGTAGTCCGGCTATGAATTTATTTCTCAGATTAGTTTACTTTTCGGATTCGACACTCATATAGCTCAATGCTGAATGAGCTAACTCTGTCAACGCTTGAGCATATTCCGCAACAGTTTCGTTCACCTTTTGCGCGCGAATGTCGTACTGGTCGCTCAGAAAACGTCGTCTGTCTTCCGTCATAAGCGCATTGTTCAGGCTGCTCGTAAGCTGCTGATAATTCTGCCGGACTTCCGTTGGAAAGGCTGTTGTAAATAAATTTTGCTCGACCAGCAAGATGAACGCCGAGTAGAAACGGCTTGTTAGCAGCCGGCCAACCATTGGCTGTGAATTTTATTTCGAATTCAATGACAAGCCACTTCTGAAAATCATCACACTTGTCACCGCTGAACGGTGTTATCGGTATATTGGGTCTGCGACTTGTCATTTGCGTCGAATCCGCGTGGTTTGAGGGCTGGCTCAACTGCTGCAATTGCTTGTCCGATCGTTGCCACCTGTTGATTTAGCTCCTGTTTTGTTTCGTGTTGTTCCTGTTTGATGGACGTATCCAGTGTCGCCAAAAATTCGTTAAGCTTGTGTTCAACTGAGTGCAGACGGTCAGCTACAACTTGTTCCACACGTTTAACCAAGATGTCTAGTTTGTCTATGGTACGATGCTCAGCTCTTGCGTCACGAGCTGTGGTTGATACGCTGGCCACGGAATTACGTCGGTCTGTCAGCTTTATGGTTTATTAATACCACCCCAAAACGCTCTTGCTATTCGGTAGAAACTCCGCTCACCAGTTTTTTGTCGCCTTTGTCTTCCCCAGTACGACCTCCACTATGTAACCAAGCGATTTCGGGTAGCGACTGTAGCTAATGTAATCAAGCGATTTCAAGTAGCGACTGTAGCGATCCGTATAACGAAGTGCTCTTAGTATATGTGGTATTGTTAGGCTGACGTACGTACGTCCCTTTTGCAGTTTGCCATAAGGACAGCGTCCACACGAAGAAGTGAAGACGGTCCAGTAAAGACTGAGTCTCTACTAGTCAAGCAACAAGGGAAACCAGTAACGACTGAGTCAAAACTAGTTATCCTAACGCTTTCCTGTTGTAGTAAGGACAGAGTCCAAACCAAAGACTGGATAATCTGAGCCAGAAAAGACTGTGTCTTCTCTAGTTATGTAATGTGTCACTCTAGGCGAAATACACAGCGCTCAATCATATCACGTTGCTGAAGACGATAAAAAACCAAGTAAACTAGCACACCACAAACTTCATCGACTGCACAATTTTTAATGAATCTCCCCTTCAAAACTCACACAGTTTTATATGACACAAACTCAGCTCCAACCTACGCAGTATCCAGTCTTTTCCACTAAAAAGAACAATTTATATATATGAAAAAACTTTATTTTGTTAAACGTTCTCCCATGTTTTTAAAATATATTTTCAATTTATACGCCGAAGTCAAAATAATCATGCCACCCAAGATCTGGCGCTAGATGACCCTCCGATCAGTAAGTGGTGTCCTCCCCACCTACTCAATAGTTAGGCCGTATCCTCATCTTCACCGGTTGAAGATTGTTCAGTTTCGTCATCATTCGGCTTTGACGCCACCTTTACCATATGACAACCCATTCGTCGAATTTTCTTGTTAATAGCTCGATGCCGTCTGCTTCCTTTGCCAGGCCGTTTGCGACGTTTTTCCGGCACCATTTTCGATGACAGTTCACTATTTGCCACGCTGTTAACAGTTTTACCGATACTAATACGTTCAACACTTCCACTACTGATGCCGACACATTCCATGCCACTACAACTCGGCTTTTCGGATCCGTTGCTCTGCGTAGAACCCTGAGGGGGTTTTTCTGATGTACCGGTTGCCAACATTGCATCACTGTGCGAGAATGCGTCCACATGTGACTCTTCGGATGCACTTACTGAACCGATGTTAGATCTGAGATTTTTACCACTTGATGCATTCGAACGTTCGGCTTTATTTTCGCAAATTGCATATTTTGCAAAGTAATGTCCCTCAGCCCACGGAGGCGGCTTAACCAGGGCAACGTTGACAATCATACGACGATCATCACCTCGTGGGTCACAAACAGTGTCTGCAAACTTCCTGCCACCGCACGGAATTACCGTATTGAGCCGTGATAATGGTATTACGGTAGCCGTTGGATCAAAGTGCCACAGAAACATCGCTCGCGTTGAATGAATGAAAGACACGAAACGTGAAATCAATAATCACGCTGTCGTTAACTTGACTATTCGCTTTCTGTTGACATTGTTGTAAAGTAAACGAAGTTCCGTTGACTGACGCAGAAGTCGGATCGTATATTGTCCAATTTGTCACTGGATCATATTCTTGTCGAATTGGCACCCTTTTTACTTTTTGGAGGCTTTATGCACGGCGTATCCCATCGCAGTTTGTATGCCAAATTACTATCCGCCGCGTTGGCTGCATCGACAACAGAGTGTTGCGTAACAGAATTTGAGTTTTGGGATAAATACGATTTTAAATACGAATTAATAGGAGGAACGTCCAAGTCCTCCTCGTAATCCAGCTCAATCACATCTACGACGTCATCAGAAACAGACATGATTCTGCCACTGTAAGTTCAAGTTGCGTAAAATGTTGACATTGAAGGTATTACCACGTATTAAAATACTGCCGCTTAAAATATTAGCTATATTTAGACTAATTTAATTATAAAAATCGGTTTATCATTAACAGATCTGTAATAAAAAATGGTTATACATGTATATAAAACGTTATATAGTATCTGTAGATTAATTGACATATTTACAGTAATAAACATACAAATTATCAGTTAACCAACTTAGTATGGCCTTGGTCGCAAGTGATATCTGCTTTGCTGACGAGCTTTCTGTAACCCTACACCTCGCGAACTTGGTGGGTCATTCTCTGCCAACGGTTGCTTGTATTCGGCTAACTCAGGTGTTGTTTTATCCATTCTAGTTTACGCGGTTTCATTATGCACGTCATCAAAGCCGAATTCTTCAGGTTGAATAGTGTGTGAACCATACTCGGCATCACGCTCTGTCTCCGCCTGCTGGGTATCATAACTATTGCCAGTATTTTGTAATAAAGCATCTTCCAGATAAAGCTTTTGGTCATGTGCACGCTTAAGTCGACGAACATTTACGCGTTGCAAAACACTTCTAGTTGTTCGACAGACTGGCTGTATAGTGGCGCCAATACCGTCTGACGACATATTAATTATCCTATACGGCCCCCGCCGAAACCGCGCCAATTTTTTGGCTTTACGTTTCACAACTGGCATAGTCACCTTCACGAAATGGTAAGGCTCACGCCTTTTTGTCGTGATGAATTTTTTTGCTTGTGCTCCTTCCATTGTTTCTTTAGTTATATCCCACGCTCGTTTCAGCTTGTCACACAGCTGTGAACAATATTCTTCATTTGGAATTGTGTCCAGCTTTCGAAGTAGCACATCTATTGGAAGCGCAGGATCCCGACCAAAATTAAAAAAATGGTGTTTCGTTGGTCGATTCATGAACGCTGCTGTGATAAGCGAAACACGCATATGGTAAAATTTCGTCCCAATTATCTTGATTCGAATTTACGTGTAAACTGACCATTGCTTCCAGTGTACGATTAAATCGCTCCTCCATACCATCGCCGGAAGGATGGTAAGCAGTGGTGTGCAGCTTGCGCACACACAACAATCGGCACGTCTCCTTCATTAATTCCGATGTATAATTTGCTCCACGGTCCGATAAAAACAAATGTGGAACGCCAAAGCGGCAAACGATCTTTTCAACAAACACCTTCGCGATGGTAGCTGTTTTCATATCGGGTAAAGCGAAGCATTCCAACCATTTGGTGTAAAAATCCATGAATAACACTACATATTTATTGTTGGTTTTTGTTTTTGGCAATGGTCCAAGGATGTCGCTTGCAATCTGATACCATGGTGCTACACAGCCAATCGGGTGTAGTGGTGGCACGGTCCAACGAACAGGATTCTTACGCGTGATACAAGCCTCACATTGTGCGCACCATTTTTTTCACATCACGGTACCCAGTCGGCCAAAAGTAACGATCTGTTACCTTATGTAGCGTCTTTCGGACTCCGAAATCTCCTCCGAGTAAATGATCGTGGCAAGCATTTAGAACTTGTTGACGCAGCACTTCAGGAACATACAGTTGCAGCCTACCACGTGACGAACCTATGTGATATAGGATCCCGTCACTTACAATCCAGCTGGAATCGTCAGTTTGGTCTTGAATCTTTTGCTTTATCTCACCGCCATCTGGTCCTCTGATTGTAGTTTCCGGACGTCAACGTTGTCGTCTTTCACCGCTTCAAGAGCGACCATAGTGGTTACCATACCACTATGTTCACTCTGTTCGTCTTGCTTTTGACGTAGCAGTTGCGTACAAGTGCTGCACTTCTCATGTGTACCGTCCATTATAGGTTCCGCTACATCCATCGGCCTGCGCGACAGTGCGTCCGCGTTTCTGTTTTCTTTGCCGGGACGGTAAATTATCGTCACATCGTACACTTGTAGCAGCAAACTCCATCGACAAAGCCTACCATGTGGAGCCTTGACAGTCAGCAACCATTTCAATGGTTGATGATCGGTTACCACAGCGAACGATTTACCGTATATGTACGGTCGAAAGTACCGTATTGCCCATACGACGGCTAATGTTTCCCTCTCAACAACCGGATAGCGTCGTTCCGACTTGTATTGATATTCGACTAGCGTACGATATCGGATGCTCACGCCCTTCCATATCTACTTGGCTGAGGACTGCTCCGATTGAATTATCGCTCGCATCAGTTTGAATCACGAATTGTTGATTGAAGTCCGGAAAAGCTAAAATAGGTTTAGTGGTCAGGCGACGTTTGAGTTCATCGAAGGACTTTTGACACTGGTCTGACCATGTGAACTTGGTAACTTTCTTTGTCAAATCGTGCAAAGGACTCGCGATACGATCAAAATTCCAAACGAATTGTCTGTAGTACGATGCTAATCCTAGGAATGCTTGCACCTCCTTCATGGTTTTCGGCGTTGGCCAGTTAATTACCTTGTTCACTTTAACGCACTCAGGAAAAAAAATCCATCCTTTGACAATACATGACCGAGAAAAGGTACACTGCTCTTGCCAAATTCGCATTTTTTCAATGTCAGCTTCAAATCCGTTAACCGCTCAAAACCATTCGCAATCGAGCTAGCAATTCTTCAAGTGTGCTCCCGATCACCAGTATATCATCAAGGTACCCTAGGCAAGTTTTCCAGTCCAAGCCCGCCAAGTGGCCGGCGCGTTCGACAATTCGAACGGAAGTTTTCGAAATTGATAGAGGCCATCGTAGGTTATAAAAGCAGTTTTGGCTTTGCTGTCTGGATCCATAGGAATTTGATGATAACCACATTTCATATCCAAAGTGCAAAACAGTTTGGCGTTGTTGAGCGAAGCCATAACGTCATCTATCCGTTTCATTGGATAGCTGTCTTTCCTCGTGACAGCATTAAGCTTGTGGTAATCAACGCAGAAACGCCAATTACCATCTTTCTTCTTTACTAGCACTATAGGCGATGACCATTCGCTTGTTGATGGCTCAATTTCCTCGATCGGATCTGACCACGCGTTGGTATGTTGCCGACTAAGGCTTCACCTGAAAGTTCGTCGCACCAACAGGAGGGAACCGAAGTTTCATGTTGCTGCATTAAGAAACAGTGATATCCAACGCCAGTATCAATGCCAAGTATCCAACAGATTCATAGCACAGTCGAATGACCTGGACACCGTTGAAAGCTACTGGACAGCGATGAAATCGGCCGTAGTCGAGGCTACTGCAACAGTATGTCCACGGATTCGGCGAAAAACTCGCCCATGGATATCGAGCGTCACGCTATCTCTTGTGGATGAGCGTCATAAGGCATCTGGTGACCGAAAGTGAGTTAACTATCTTAGCAGACAAATCACAGTCAGCCTACAGAAAGACGAAGAGAACCGGTGGGTTGATAAATGCGCGACTCTTGAACGTGCGGCAAATAGCGGCAATTCATGTAAAATGTTTAAAACCATCAACGAACTGACGGGCGAGAAGTTCAAGATGAGAACCAATGCCATCAAAGACTCAGCTGGCAACATCATTCAATCCTGTGACGGTCAACTTCATCGATGGGCTGACCATTTCTCCCAACTATTAAATCGACCTGCGCCGACCGTAACTGACGTTGACTTGCCCACTGCAGCAACAGTCTCTACTCCAGTCACCGACATCAACACCGATCCACCAACCCCAGAAGAAGTCACCAAGGCCATCAAGCAGCTGAAGTGGGGAAAGGCAACTGGCATCGACGACATCACCGTTGAAGCGCTAAAGGCTGGTGGTACCGAGTTGGTACAGCGGATGCATCAGCTAATCAAGCTAATTTGGCGGGACGGTTATGTACCGCAGGACTGGAAAGACGGCGTAATAATCCCAGTGCACAAAAAGGGTGATAAATCCCTGTGCAGCAACTACAGAGGCATAACACTCCTGTTAATCGCCGGTAAAATCCTGACATCAATTATTCAATGTCGCCTTCTGCCCAACCGTGAATCTAACACTGACGAGCATCAAGCGGGTTTTCGCCCAGGACGTGGCTGTATTGATCATATATTGCAAGTACGGCATTAATTTAATAATGGTTTTTGTAGACTTTGCAGCAGCCTTTGATAGCGTCCATCAACAATCCCTCTGGGAAGGCCTGCTGTCAGACGGCATCCCCATCAAGCTAGTGTCGTTGCTACAAAACATATATGAAAACGCCCACAGCTGCGTCAGAATCAACAATGACCTTTCACCATCGTTTACAATAAGCACTGGCGTACGACAAGGCTGTGTAATATCACCAATGCTGTTCAACGTAGTAATAAACGTATTAATGCGCCACGTGGATTTCAATGGCGTAACAGTGAGTACAGACCTCCGTCTGAAATATCTAGCCTATGCTGACGACATCGTGCTTTTTTGCGGAATCCGACAACGACGCGCAGCAGGCACTCACTCGATTGAACGATTGTGCAGCGAGGCTGGGCCTTCGAATCAATGTTAATAAAACAAAGGTCATGGGGTCACACACATTAACATTAGATGGCTCTCCAGTTGCGCAGGTTAACAGTTTCACATATCTCGGATCCAAGCTATCAGACGGCTCCATATCGGTTTCAGACGAGGTCACTGCGCGCATCGGACGAGCCTATACAACATTCTCACACCTAAGACGCACACTGTGGGTACGACACAATGTTTCGCTTTCCACCAAGATGCGGGTGTTTAATGCGACAGTGCTGCCAACATTGCTGTATGCTAGCGAAACTTGGCGGCTGCTTGCAACTGATATTTCTAAACTTGAGGTTTTCCAAACGTCATGCTTACGCCAAATTCTTGGTGTATCGCGGTTACAACATCTTCGCAACGAAACCATCCGCGAACGATGCATGAACCAGCCGCTAATATCGGACCGAATTAAACAAGGCCGTCTTCGCTGGTTCGGTCATGTCAGTCGAATGGAGGCTTCGCGCAATCCCAAACGACTACTGGTTGGCGACATCCCTCGCAATTGGAAATGCTGCCGGCGTGCACCGAAAAAATTCTGGCTCAACCACATCTCAAACGACATCGAACACTTACGTCAAGTATACGGAGGTGCTAACTGGTCCCGCTCGTGGTTGAACATCGCAACTGACCTGGCCGCGGACCGACGTCAGTGGCGTGCTATCGTTAAAGGGGATGGAACGACGAGCCACAATCTCCTGGATTTACGGCGATAAGTTCAAAGTAAGTTCAAGATGGCTCAATTATACCATTTCTCAACATTTCTTTGACTTTTCCGGAGACGACTTCACGCAACGAAAACGGCGTTCTATACGGTCTTTGTCTGATTGGTTGCGCAGTACCGGTATCGGTGATACACCCCTTTTGCAATACCAAGATCCTCATCCCCTTTCGTAAACAGATCCGAATATTCGTACAACAAACGTCGCAACCGATATTTATGTTCGTCTGGCATATTGCAACTTGTTAAATCCAGTTCATCCAGTTCGGCCTTCTGGCTACAAGATTTCGTTGTATCAGTTATTAAGCTAACTTTTTCCAGCAAATCACATGAAGCGTATCTCTGAGCATCAATATCAGATACTTGTTCTGTCGATAACTTGGAAACAGTTGCGATTCGTGTCCCTGCGTATAAACAGACCGGCATCCTTGTCGGGTTCAATAAACGTATTGGAACGCTGCCAATCGGTATTATCTACCACAGCTGGTGCGAGTGCAACTGAATGTTCATCAACAAATTTGGCTCGCGGTTCAACGATGCAGACACCATTATTTGCTGCAGGCACCAAGCCGGTCGTAATCAATTCACACATAAGCGGTACAGACACAGTGTCAATGAGTGCCACGCAATTTTCTGCTTCGGTTTCAATGCGTCCGCTAAAACATAAGGTCTCGTTGTTTATCTGCATGGTTCCAATACTGTAATTGAGCGTAATGTTCCCAATTTCTTTCATAAAATCGCGTCCAAGAATAACATCGCACGGGATAGCCTTAGACACGAGCAATTTTTCAATGTACGAGCAAGCTCCCAATGTAATTGTTGATCCTTCGACAGATACGAGATGGCCAGATGCGGACCGCAATGTCGCATGTGTACTTGGTTCACAGTTTGTGCTGTTTGATCCTACAATCGCTGTCAACAGCTTGCTTGATATCAATGATACCTGTGCTCCAGTATCCAGTAGTGCTTGTACTTTGTTTCCGTTTAATTCAACTGTGATTGTACCGTCAGTCGTAACATAGCCACTAAAACACGTTAAATTGAAGGGTCGAAATGTTTCCCCTTGAGGCCCAGTCTGCTCAACATTATGCTGGAAACGACTTGAGTCTTCTGTTGCTTCAGTGGTTGTCGGTAACTCGGCAGTTGGTGGATTCGGCTGTTGAAGCTGTCTCCTGACAAAATGACCCTGCGTTGTATTCATTGCATTCGAAGCACTGTTGCTTGTGAATGTCTAGGGCCAGGCCGGTTGTAAGGCAGTCATCCTTGTAATTAACGTTCGCAGTCGAGCGCGTATCATTTTCCACATAATAGTTGTTGATACATACAAGCAACAAAGAAATATCCACAATTGCCTTACGTCAACACTGATACCCCAGAGAAAACTGAAAAGGCCATTGTTGACTATACGAGCTGCTGCCATGGTCGTCGTCGAATCATCATTGCCGGCTTCTAGAGGCATTTCTAACATGTCCATCATCTGTTGTTGACGCGCGAATGCACGAAAGACATCGCTGGCAGAAAATGTTCGCATTTCGTCGAAACAATACATGACGAAAGGATGAAATATTATGTCGTTCATTTTATACGAACGGGACCTAGACCAATACGAAGGTAGGCTTTTGTATTGAGTGATTCTTTCGATGCTGCCGCGCGCCCGATATAGAAAATTACCGTCTCGTTTCGAGAATGGAATTTCTCTACGCAAGTGACAGTCAATCTCTAAACTGTCATCGGTAATTACGTTTGTCACGATGTCTAAATAACCTGTCCGATTTTGAGTCGCATAGGCAAATTGAACAGGTATATGTCTGGTGCATGTTCCGTTCATCGGTAGAAATCTAAATTGAGCATCATTCAATTCGTGGCATGGCCATACTTCCACGGTGGTTCCTGCAGCAGTTGCAATCAAATTGGAATGATTGAGCCAGGCTTGCATCGCTAACGTAGGATTTGCCACCAGCGACAACTCAGCTTGTCGTACGACATGCTCCACTTGTTGGCACACTGTTGCCATCGTGTGCTCGTAAGTGAACTCCAGTGATCGTGACGTGTGAACTTCCAGCGCTTGAAGGCTTGCAGCTAGTAATTCCGACATGACCACCCCCGTTTGAGCTATCGCTGACGATGATCGACGTTGACGAATACGCGAATGTGGTGCTAAGTTTTAAAGACCATGTACTATAGCATGCGCGTTGAATTTCATTGATTGCCCTGTTTCCAGAATTGTATACGGTATTCCTTGATCCGTGGTCTGCAGTTGACCGCCATTACATCCCGTGATTTTATTTCGGCCAGACGTGAGTGCCAAATCATTTTTATTGGACACCCATTGCTCTCCCTTGAACGTGCCGTATACTTGATTCCATTGCACGTATTCGCAAATTTCCGTCTTATTGGGTGCCACAATACAACTTGCCCACCTGGCAGCACTCAAGTACCTGCCTGATACTCGCAGTGCGACATGTCACCAGCCGTCGATTCGATAACAGAATTACCGTGTATTTTGTACACTTTCACTGGTGACAACACACAATTAACAGCAACATACTTCTTCCAGTAGCAGCAATGAACACCGCCACCAGGGTAATACCAGCTAAGCTTATTTTGTGTTGACCAAAATCCACCTTTGTCGACCAGTGTACCAGCACTGTATTGTCTAAAGCCTTTCACTCTTTGGCATTCTTCTATTATCACTCCTTCATCTGTCTTGGATTCTCGTTTCAAGTTCTCATCTGCAAAGAAATACGTCAACGTTTCCACAAGTTTCGTCATCTTAGAACATAACGAGGCGTTCGTTTCGTATTGTATAATGTTGCGTTTGTATAGCTGCAACTTCGCTGGGACTGTAGGAGTGAACACCGGCGATTTTCGTAGAGTACATCTTGTTGGTTTCGGTAACTGTTAAATTTGTCGGTATCGAGTTGTTTGGCAAATCTTCGGATTAGGAAACACGTCACTTGCGAACGACATCGGACCAGTGGTTACAATACAAATCAATGTTAGTAGCAGTAGTACCAACTTTGGAAGGCTTTTGCTACGACGAACAGCCACCTCATCCGACTTTTGTTGATTATCCGGCCATCTGGAGGTTGCGTACCCGCGTTGTTGACCAAGTGTACTTCCGAAGTGAATATTTTGATACCTATTCTTTGTGACAATACTTTCCCGTCGGTGTCGATTGCCGGCGCCATTAATACAACAACTTTGGCGCGAAGGTGTCGTATAGTGTTTGGACTCGGTTGGACTTCATTCGTCGTGTTATCTTGGAACGTTAGCCCACTAGGTCGCTTGGCAATCCACCGACTGATTTGCCGAACACGTTCTTCTTCAACCTCCATATCCAATCTTTCTTCCCTTTCGATGCGAAACACTTCAAGAAGTTGTCGCCGCCGTCTTTCGCCAATAGACAACAAGTTGTCGGCAAGCAGCCCTTCGGGAGGATGTTGATCAGCCTCCGGCATTCCACCACAATCAGTCGTGATTTCACCAAATAAAACTCGCCGAGCTACCAGTTCTTGCATCCTGGCGATCCAGGTGTTTATTTCTGGCCGGCCATGGATATTCATCTGTTCTGTAGTAAATCCTTGCACACGAAACAAAAACGATTCCCCCAGCCGGAACATAGCCAAATCCGCAAGAAATGGTGGTTGCGTCAAAATATCTTGAGTTTCATGTTGAAATAGGTTATCATTTTCCAAAACAAAGTGCTGGGCGGCATGCGCATGCGAATGCAGATTTTGACCCGACGTGTTTAAGTAGTCACGAAAGTAGCGTAATTGATTTGCTGATATATCAGTACGGCGTGTAACATTCGACCAATACTCTCTGAACCGGCACATCTGTTAACGAAAGTAAGCCATGCGTTCGGCGGAGCCCTCGCGTTATTTCCATAGCTATTTGTCGTTGACAATGTTCGCGTGTATTCTCTTGCGAAATGAGATTATTCTCCATAATATAATAGTATTCATGGGCCGTTCCATTTGTAACGATCTATTGTCGTGTTAAACAACTTCTTTCATGTGAGCCTGGGGGACCTATTAAGTCGTGAACCCCAAACACGACGGGCCGAAGGCCTTAACTTCGCTTCACATGAGAGCATTTCTCTGTTACCACTCTCGATATTGCCTTGTCCCATGCTTAGCAACTGATATACGTGATGAACTACCTTGGGAACCATTCTGGTGGGAAAATATATATATCTTGCGTCATCTGTTTGTCATGTGTGTAATGTGTGTGACGTGTATTTTGTTTACTGCATATATACATTTCGTGTGTTAACGCCTGTATAATTCGTGTATGAGTTTTCACACCTGTGAAATTGTTTGTTGCATGTAATACGTGCGAGTTGTATACAATGTGTGTAATTCTGTATAGGTGAAGAAAATGTGTGTAATCGGTTGTTTGGTTCATTATGTGTAAATCGTGTGTGATATGTGTAATTGCTTGAAATTGCAATAGTTTTGAGATCAAATTTTCTCACCACATTAAAATAAAACTTTTAAGAACTATATAAATCGTGCTAAAGTGGACAGGGGGAAGGTTTAGGCATAGGCGGATTTTGACGCCAAATGCCATAGGTCACTATGTGGATTATACATACCAAATTTGGCATCATTTGGCCCACCCGTTAAGGAGTTACGGACCTCATCCCCCTCGGTCATTTCTGGCAATAAGGGTTTTTCATAAATTCGTGAAATTATAACTTTGGGAGAGTTTAAAATAATATAAAATCGTAAAATTTGAGTGCCAGGGCTATAATTTAGGTATCTATCGGATTTGAGTGGAAGCCCTGGGTGCCTTAACTATTACACTTACATTAGCGGAAATGTGAGTGTATTTCTGCTGGATTTTCACAAAAATTGTTTTGAGTTAGGGATTCCGAGAATTTCATAAAAAGAATCTCTCTAACGCAAAAATTAAAACTTATGTTAGAGAGCGAATTTCACAATTCCGAGAATTCATAACCCGGTTGGCAACCGTTACATTAAAATCTAATGGTTTAGAGAGATTTGAGAACCAGGTTTTACTCGAGTTCCTAGAATTAGGGTGTTGAAAGATTATTTAAAGGTTTTGCATCGTGAGCTTAGGGCCTCAGTTTGCTCGTACAATCGGTGAACCAAGAATCGCAATTTACGTGATCGTACAACCAGTGTATTTTGCTATATTTCCTGTGTAGATTCCACGTTTAATGTAAGTGTTCCTGAATATTTATTGGTATATATGTATATGTATATTGGTAGTTGTAGTAATAAATCTTATGGTGAAATTAATATCTCAATTGAAGGATCACACACAAAGCTAAACAAATTACGTTGTAACTACATCTTCTCAGCTGTATACACCCTAACCAACTTTAATTTACAGGCTTAACTAGGACTCACGCGGGCTACATTTTGGTGCCGCAAGCCTGGAACGAGGTACGCTCAAGTTTAAGAAAAATTTGAACTAGATCTGGATAATCAGGATTCGGAGGCCTTTATTAACAAAGTCTATCGACGATATACAGGTGGCCCTCGCGAGTCAAAAATACGACAAAGTCGATTAATTCCCATAGAAATGCCGGGAGGTATTGAGAGGACACCATGTGGATCCCAAACTGAGAATCGTATCATGGAAAATCGTTATGGATACCGAGCGATTGAGATCAAAAATATTCCATTATACAGCGGAAATTTTGGTGAGGATTTTGAAGAATGGCTAGGTACATTTGAGAGGATAGCCCTGGCGAATGAATGGAGCCATGGGGAAATGGCGCGTTTGTTGCCTGCATATTTACGGGATGAAGCTGCGCGGAAATGGGAAGCTCTCCCTCCGGGGATTCAGAAAAATTATGAGCTAGTTAGAGCTTCGCTTAAGGAATATTTAATATCTAAAGAAACAGCAAACCAATACAGTATACAGCTTCGCACTAGGAGCCAAGGCTCTAAGGAACCGGTGGAAATATATGCCAGAGACATTGAGCGTTTGGTGAGGAAGGCTTATCCAACTATAGACGCTGAGAGTAGGGACCGTAGCCCGCGTGAGTCCTAGTTGTAAGTATATTATGTCAGTTTCAGCAACAGTTGTAAGTATATTATGTCAGTTTCAGCAACAGTTTCAAGTCAGGGCGTTACTTATTGGACACTATATGTATTAATAATTTCACAATTCCGAGAATTCATAACCCGGTTGGCAACCGTTACATTAAAATCTAATGGTTTAAAGAGATTTGAGAACCAGGTTTTACTCGGGTTCCTAGAATTAGGGTGTTTGAAAGATTATTTAAAGGGTTGTATCGTGAGCTTAGGGCCTCATTTTTTCGCTACAATCGGTGATCAAACTGGTACAAGCGTTTTGTGTGTATTGTAGATTGGAATTATTTTGTGCTGCTTATAAACGTAAGTGACTATTCATGCTTATGAATATTTATATTATCATATTGTACATGTGTAGTAAACGAATGGGTAAATTAGTGTCCGTGGAAAAACATATTTAAAAGGCGTTCCTTACCGTTGTAGTACATTGGGTGAAATTTAAAACCTCAACGAAAGTGTCTCATAGAGAAACCCTAAATAAACCAATACGTTTTAAACTGACGTTGGTCGACTGTGTCTCCCAGATTTAGTAGGACTCACGCGGGCTACCAAAATGTAGCCCGCGTGAGTCCTAGTTAAGCCTGTAAATTAAAGTTGGTTAGGGTGTATACAGCTGAGAAGATGTAGTTACGACGTAATTTGTTTAGCTTTGTGTGTGATCCTTCAATTGAGATATTAATTTCACCATAAGATTTATTACTACAACTACCAATATACATATACATATATACCAATAAATATTCAGGAACACTTACATTAAACGTGGAATCCACACAGGAAATATAGCAAAATACACTGGTTGTACGATCACGTAAATTGCGATTCTTGGTTCACCGATTGTACGAGCAAACTGAGGCCCTAAGCTCACGATGCAAAACCTTTAAATAATCTTTCAACACCCTAATTCTAGGAACTCGATTAAAAACCCTGGTTCTAAAATCAATGTTCGCGTGTATTCTCTTGCGAAATGAGATTATTCTCCATAATATAATAGTATTCATGGGCCGTTCCATTTGTAACGATCTATTGTCGTGTTAAACAACTTCTTTCATGTGAGCCTGGGGGACCTATTAAGTCGTGAACCCCAAACACGACGGGCCGAAGGCCTTAACTTCGCTTCACATGAGAGCATTTCTCTGTTACCACTCTCGATATTGCCTTGTCCCATGCTTAGCAACTGATATACGTGATGAACTACCTTGGGAACCATTCTGGTGGGAAAATATATGTAGTGTAAATCAACCCTGCCTTGTGCAGGCAAGACAATTAAATATGTTGTAACTGTTATTGCAAAATTCTGTGAATATTAATGTGTTGGAGTTTCTTAAATTCGTGACATTTCAGTAGTTATGTTTAGTCTAGGAGGTTGCCAGAGCGGCACTGACATTATACTATGACATTTTCTTATTGTTGTATCGTGGGTATTTAAGTGCTATGAATCTTGATTAAACGAGTTTTAGTGTTGAAAACCAGCTGGGAAACCAGTTGTATTATTAGCGTGGCTTCATCGTTGTACGATTATTCATCGTTTCGTTTAGCTGCCTGAGCAAGGCAAGCGCCATTGTTTAATATTTACTGCTTGGAACGCCAGAAACTTTGGCTTACCAGCTTGCCCGGAAATGGCTCGCTGTACCTGCCTGCAGAAGGCAGCAAGATTAGCGAATTGCATACGTGCCTGAACAAGGCGGGTTGACAAACGCGTGCCCGAGCAGGGCTCACAGTCGTTGCCTGAATAAGGCAGCACTGCCTGAAGAAGGCAGTATATCACGATTGCGGATTGCTTGTCTAGACAGTGATTGCCGACCAGGATTGTAGCAATTATACCTAGTTTACACTTCGCGAACCCTGTGCAACGTTACATTGGTGGCAACGGAGGGATTCAGCCGCCACAGAATCCCGCGTCGCACTAGATTATCGGTACCCTGTGTAAGCTTTCACCGTGTCTGAACGACAGCGTTTATCTTCCGACGCTAGCCAAGCACGCGATCAACGAGAAAGACAACGTGTGTTAGATCGTGTAGAGTTACAGTTGACCGCATTCCAAACAGCGGTCACTAAGCAACTGGGAGAAATTACCGGGCTTTGACGGACCAACAGTCCGGAGTTGTAAAACTCGACACGACACAGCAGAAGTACATTGTGTCTACTGCCACACAGCTCGACGCAATCCGCGAGGCGATAATCAATCAACAAAAATCTACACGCTCCACAAATTGCCCCTCCACAACGGAACTTCGCGCTATTTTTTCGCCAAATTTTCAAACACTGAGAGAAGGTCTAGAACAGAACGGTGTGGCAATATCGAATCTCGCGACTATCATAAAAGACACACAAACCACATCGTCCCCCACATCGACAGTACCTAAGCAACTGGTTCACTATAAAATACATCGAGAGTGTCATAAAGGAGACATTGCGTCGAAGGAAGACTACGAAGATATGAGCCAGCGTGGGCCAAATATCTCGATCACCCCATTTAGCGGTGATAAAAGCTGGAGAAGCAATGAATTTGAGATAAAATTTCAAGCTAATGGTTGGCCAGAGGATAACAAAGCGGCGTTGCTGGGAGTACATTTGACCGGACATGCCAAGTTTTTATTCAACGGTCTGAGCGCAGCTGACAAACAAAACTACAGCCTGTTAGTCTCTCGCCTAGATCAGGAACTGATGACTGAAGACAGAAGGCGATTTCTAAGCGACCGCTATGATATACGCGTTCAAAATGAAGGTGAAACTGTTAGCCAGTATGCTCAGGCGCTCACTGAACTAGCACACTCTGCTCTCAGTTACATGACGGTCGATGCCGAAAAACAGACGAACCTACGAAATAAGTTTATCGCTGGTTTGAAGCCTAGAATTCGCGAAGAAGTGAAGGTCATGGGACCCAATACTATGGCTGAAGCGATTTTGTGCGCAGAAAGAGTAGAAACCAAATTTACAGCTGAAAAGAATTGCACAGGGTCGGGAACCGCAAACTCGCTTCAGTGGTGCGCCGATGGCAGGTTGCAGGATAATACCCGTACAGATGACGCAATCCGAGAATTAGTGGAGCGCCTTGACAGATGGGAACGCAATCAGATGATTAATGCACTATCGACTGCCTCGGGTACACCTGAACCAAGTGTGCGGCAACGGCAAGAAAGTAGACCAAACAATTATCCAGGGAATAGTGGGTCTGTTATGTATGGACGGCAGCGGTTTACCTTGACAAACCGTCCTATTTGTCAAATATGTTCGAAATCGGGCCACACGGCTCTGAACTGCGCCAATATTCCTCGACAGCAGTTGTCACAGCGAGATTTCTGTGAATATCATCGGTTATATGGTCATCGCACGCAGGATTGTCGCGCACGGGGTCGTGACAGCGGTGGTCGGCCAAGTCGTTTTACTGATAATCGTAGCCGAACTTTTGACAACCGCAGGGGACCCGTAACTTCAGTAAAGCATATTGTGTCAACTAATGCTGTAAAGCAGGATTGGCAGGTTGAACCAGCTATTACGTCATTCCTGGGCACTGTTGTATGCAAACCCGTCGATGCCAAGTGGAGACGCGTGACCAATTTCGGTACTGGAATATCGAATCCCAGTCATGATACCGGAGGAATTTCTTCAGATGCAATTCAGTGTCCTGGTGCAGACAGCAACTCGACTGATCCTGGCGGACCTCCAGCACAAGCAGCATTGCCAATTACTGGCAGGACTTCAGGAATCTCTGAGGCCCAACATGCGCAAGGAAGGCAACGCAATTACAACGACTGCGCTCAACCTGTTTGTATAAAGACGGTTAAAAGTGGTTCCGACGATCGTGGTAAAACAACATTTCTCTTTATCGGTGACGAGCAACTACAAAAAATGCCTGATACTGAGGGTAGTCGCATTTGTATTAAACGGGGATTGACCATGCGGGAAGTAGATGAAATGTTGGAGCTGCAGTTGGACAGTAGAAAAAATGAATCAAACTCGGCTGTAACAGTTGTTATTCACTGTGGTTCCAACGACCTGGCCAACATGGTGCAATTGGATGCTGCGATGTTGCCTGATACTGAGCAAATTGATCGTACAATCAGAATGGCAGTTAGGCGCATTGCAAGTGTTATTCAGTATACATCCCGGCGGGTCGAGGCAGTATCCTGGTCTAATGTTACCGATCGTCGTGATGTCCCCCAACAAACTTTAAGCTATTTTCGTGATCGCTTGAAGGTTTATGTTCGAGCACTTGGTGCAACAGCAACCAGGTATTGCGTGTTGGAGAACGATAATTTGTTCGACGGTGAGTTTTCAATTGGTGACATATCATCACTCTCGCCGTTCTTGTCCGATTATGGCATGTTCAAGCTTGCCCATTGTTTTTCGTACAGGATTCCCCGATTTGCTACTGACCTCATGGAACGGCTTTCTGATGGTCGACCTGTCAATGGCCTTATCACGTCAACAGCAATTTCTACCGTGTTTAGGCAGCGAATACTTTAAGCAACGATTATCCTGATTTTACCGAACGACCTGAATCACAACAAAACCCAGGTGACTCGGTCCCTCGACCAATGACGTTGGCACAAACGAGAGCAGAACAGTTCATGCTTGCAGATCGCTCGACGAGGGAGATACAAGGTGATAGGGCAGAGCGGTTCGAACGACAAAGGCAGTGGGCACAAGCTGACCGAGACTTACATAATACGGTCAAGAGCCACAGCGAAACAAGCTATACTACCAGCTGTAACTCGGAATTCGGGAAATAAAGGGCGCTTGTTAGCCGTTTTGGAACGATTAGAGTCGTCCAGATTGGAGGCACCAAAAGAGGTTCCAACCACGTCCGGATGTAATCCTGCGTCTTTAACTGTGGTAAAACCTCATTAACCGAAGATAGCATACAGAAGACTAAACTTTTACACAGGCGACGACGATCTGCCTCGGTGAGAGATGACCGAAGAACCAGTACTGAAAGAAACGGTACTACATATCCGAATTTAGCAATATTTCGAAGACGATCAGTACCCTCAGCACTGCTTCTGCTTTTCGCGATACTATATGTACTGTCGGTAGGGTCGTCAAGTACAGTAATCCGTACCAACCCTCTTCTCTGTCAGAAGCAACAGCATAAGCAAACGTGGCGTATACCCGATATTCCTACTTGCGACGGTCATACCTCTAATAGCTCGGAGATGCCAGTTGATGTAATCCTACAACTATATCGTCGAAATATAATCCAATACGTTAGCGATGCGTGGCTATGCTCGAAGTCAACAGGAAAAGTTGAAACGTTCACGTACTTTTTCAACGACGAAAATTTAAAGCGATCAAGTATATACTTCTGACGGCCAAGTCTCCCTAAATGAATGTCAGCGGATGCGCGACTTGAAGGAATGTTCGGCAGGTGCCCTGACACAGCAAGGAAATTTGTGGACTACCACAAATAAATTAGATTGGTTTTATCCAGGAGGTGGAATCCATTGTTGCCATTGGAAAGCTTTTGAAGCGACAAATTGTGTTCTGTCTGCGTCTAAGGTATATAAGAGACATGATTCCACTACTATGGAATCCACAGCTGGTGATGTAGCCCACTGCGCCTATGACGGAGGGTCGTGTACGCTGTCCCGCGGTCGAGTTCTGTTGTGGACTCCTAACATGACAGAAAAATGTGAGTTTATAAAGTGGCGCAGAATATCTGGCTCGATGCGAGGCACACAGTGGGTCTCTTCGGATGGCACTTTAGCGCTGACGTATAAGGGAAGTAAAATACGAGCTGACTGTGATGGATTGCAAATTCAGTTATCCGATCAGGGAATTCCATTTCGGGTGATTTGGCGAAAACATGAAAGCTCGGATTTCAAAGCAAACCGTTTGTTAAAGAACGCTGATGCAACTGCCAGGTAGCCGTCGTCGTAGGTCCCGACGCGAAACGACCGATGCGTCTTTGGGAGTTGGGTTACACCAGAGCTTTTGGCATCTAGCCTGCAAGCGCTTGAAATTTACGCTTCTCGATCAATTTCATTCGCCTATGACGATGCCATAGCTTCAACATGTAAATTGATGCGGCAAATGGGACAAATGATACGGGAATTTACGACTGCGAATCCCACGCTGGCAATGCGTGCGTGGCTAAAACATTCAAATTTGATAGCATCAGCAGCTGGCGATTTTATCGCGGTTTGGCCATGTTTCGAAATCAGTGACGGGGATTTTCATTTTTTACCAATGAATACGACATGTACAACCGGACTGCCGATATCCTTATGGATAGGAAACGAAACTAAGACGGGTTACTTCAATTCGCAAACAAATATCGTCACTCAATTCACGACAGAAACAGATTGTGCTCTTGTAAAACGAAGTTCCGTTGACGCTGCGTAATGGATCATATTTTTACAAAACTACTGGTCTACTATACCCTATAAATAACTATAAGGATCTAGATGTGTAAAACGGGCTATCTGTAAATAATGCGAAACGACATCATTATATTATTATCCATCCAAACGTTATGTACCGACTGAACTAGCTAACAGGCCGAATTACAATAAACGAACTATTCCGGGCGTACCATCAACAAAGAAAGATATTCAATATGATCTGTGTACCTTAGGAAGATCCAGAAAAGAAAGAATTAGCCACAATGACAGCCAAGTCTATAGTACAAACCGGACTGTTCAGTTTTCTATTTGTATTTGTTGTCGTTTTTCAACAACTCTGGATATTTCTGTGTTGCTTGTGGGTAACGATTACTTGTTTTTGGAAGCTAGTTGGACGTTGGAGAAGGAACAGTTTTGCAGATATAAGTCAAATGGATTCCTTGCGGTGGAAATTTTTATCATCCGCTAAGCGTCAGAATATTGAAGTTGGAAATATTGTCACGTCTGATACCGGTATCGAGTCTATGGCGGAAATACCACCACCGATGGTTCTCGTAACAGAAGGCACCAATTCGACTGTCATTGACGAAACTCAGTCAATACCCAACGAATCAGTACAGGCCCGTAGTTTTCAACCTTACAGACTTAATTCCCTAACGGCATCTCAAGGTGAACCAGGTACTATCAACATAATGCTTAATGGTAATTTGGTCGAGGTTCTTTTGGACACAGGAGCTCAAATTTCGCTGGTCAACGCTGATGTAGCTCAAGCTGTAGGACTAGCGGTAGAGATGCTGAAACCGTTTTTCATCAAGCACGGAACTGTGCGTTCAGCCTCCGGACATATGATGACCATCAATGGTTATGTTGTCGCCACAGTGCAGCTTGGAACTCGTAAATATGAAGGACCGCTTGCGGTGTCTTCAAAGCTACCGTACAACGCGATTTTGGGACGTGATTTTTTGTCACAGTTGGGTCCCTTTCAACTAGATTATTCTACAAATTTGATGAAAGTCGGCAACGACAACATTGCCATACATAAGCAGAAGGCAGTCTTGCCTGAACAAGGCAGTCTTGTCTGAAAAGGCAGTCGTTAGAAACTTCACTTGTCTGAATAAGACTGGAAGGATCTTGTCCGAACAGGACCGATAACGTATTGCCCGAGCAGGGCATCCTTCAGTCACCATATCCTGCATTCAGCTACAAGCCTACCCTTGGCAACGTTACATTAGTGAAGTGGTTAAACGCAACCACCAGACAGATACTTGCCAGCGGAAACAAATGGCGAAAATTCCCCGATCAATGCCCCTCGAGCGATCAAACACCTGGACGGGCCACGATCCTCGGCTTGGAAAGAAAAAACTTGGTATACCGCTGCCGCCTTTTGAACCGGACAAGGAGGTGATAGGAGTTGTTAACAGAGATTGTGAAGCAGGTAAGCCGGAGTACGTGGAGACATCTCATTCCGATTCGACAAAACAATCAGGTACATTAAGGAAATCATCTGCTGACGTTCAACGTGCAAGTAAAAAACCGAAAAACAAGAAGAATAAAGGTGGCAAGGGAGCAAATGCGAGGCGAGCAGCAAGGCGTCAAGCTGCGCGGGAACAGTTTCGTGACAGTGGGCATTTTGTCTAGTACGAGCTTTGAGGACAAAGCTTCCGTGATGGGCGCAAATGTAGTGTAAATCAACCCTGCCTTGTGCAGGCAAGACAATTAAATATGTTGTAACTGTTATTGCAAAATTCTGTGAATATTAATGTGTTGGAGTTTCTTAAAATTCGTGACATTTCAGTAGTTATAAATGTTTAGTCTAGGAGGTTGCCAGAGCGGCACTGACATTATACTATGACATTTTCTTATTGTTGTATCGTGGGTATTTAAGTGCTATGAATCTTGATTAAACGAGTTTTAGTGTTGAAAACCAGCTGGGAAACCAGTTGTATTATTAGCGTGGCTTCATCGTTGTACGATTATTCATCGTTTCGTTTAGCTGCCTGAGCAAGGCAAGCGCCATTGTTTAATATTTACTGCTTGGAACGCCAGAAACTTTGGCTTACCAGCTTGCCCGGAAACGGCTCGCTGTACCTGCCTGCAGAAGGCAGCAAGATCAGCGAATTGCATACGTGCCTGAACAAGGCGGGTTGACAAACGCGTGCCCGAGCAGGGCTCACAGTCGTTGCCTGAATAAGGCAACACTGCCATAAGAAGGCAGTATAAAACAATTGCGGATAGCTTGTCTAGACACTGATTTCCCCCCAGGATTGTAGCAATTATATCTAGTTTACACTTCGCGAACCCTGTGCAACGTTACA
>JASANE010028032.1:0-32556 GCA_030248225.1 Trileptium ribeirensis
GTTACTTCGTTCAGTTACGTATTGCTACTATAGCACTGGATACTCTTGCACAATATTTCATTATGAAATCTTGGTTAAAACAAAATTATCGCAGATTCAGCATAAAACTGCTATAGTAACCTTGGCCCATGTCAACTTTACGAGCCCGACGTTATAACGTTAGAAAAAACAACAGCTTAGAGCGGGGGGTTCGGGGGCGGTGGCCCCCTGACTTAGGCTTAGGCTTAGTACATGGCTCATATAGGACCTTAGCTTAGGCTAAGACTAAGGCTTAGGCTTAGTATATCGAGAACGACATAGCATGCATTATCCTTCGGCCCCTAAAGTTGACATGGGCCGTAAGCTTGATCAATTTTATGTTCAAGATTAATAATTTAAAATTTCTGATCTCTATCGCTTATGACCCTATTATATCTAGAGTATTTTTCCAGAAATTCGAACAAAATGCGCATGTTATTAAGCGATAGCGTTGGGATTATTCCAATGATCGGACGCTTCGGTGCAACATCGTCGTCGTTTAAATATCAGCGGGATCGGAAGTAAGCTTATCGCTTTAGACGCACAAATTTAGAACGCTTCAAGGCTTTAACCAAAACACAGCTGTTTAATACGATGAATTCAAATTATTTCTGCAACTGCCTATGTTATTGGTAGAAACATTAATTGTCTAATAATTAACTAACAAGTCTACCGTTAGTGTAGATTCGAGCATTATACAAGGCTAAACAGTGTGTAGTTTTACTGTTATAGATATGCTACAGATAGCATAAAAGGTAAACTTGCTCAGAATCGACACGTATCAAAATCAACATTGTGTGCAGTTTGGCGTAAAAACCAGTTTTTCGAGATTTCTTATTTGAATTATGACATCTCTTCGAGTAGATCGTAGTGTTTTATATACAAATTTTTATGTCTTAAGCGAAAGTAAGATCGATTCCGGTTTTGTTAAAAATGAACACGAAATAATAGGACATTGTGGATACAAATTGTTGGACATCTTGTTTTTGTTACCTATACATGCTGCTCCTAGGTCAAACAATTGATATGACCGACGTATTTGTCAAAATGTTTAACAACAAAATTAATTTCGGGAATTCCATTTTACTTGATATTTTCAAACAGTTCTTGAGACAAATGCATTGTTTGATAGGAAAAATAGGGGAAAATTTTTGCAAAATCTGAAAAATATGAGTTCCTACAAATTTCGAAAATTTAACCCCCAATTTATTCCCCGACCCCGAGTACATTCCCATTTACCACTTTTCACTTCGCAAACTTTTATGAAAATCTTTGCAGTCGATAATGATTTATATATGTTAACTAAACGTATATTTATTAATAGTTCTGTCTTAAAACTGAAAAAAAGGAATAACATTTTGTTCCCCAAAAAATTAAAATTACTGGGTATTGATTGCACATGCGAAATGATTGGGTGCGTGCAATTTATTATTACCCACAGTTTTTCAAATTTCTGTGTATTGCAACCATTACCCATAAAATTACTTGGTGCATCGAATTTCGCATCACCCACATATTTTCAAATTTCTGAATTCTATGTTGCACCCACAAAATTTTTTATCTTCCCACTTCAGTTTTTAGGTAGATTATGTGTAACGATTGTTATGGGATCTTCTTTGCTAATAAGATAATAGCATGAAAATATTTTAATGTTTGAAGGGAAGATTTATAGGATTGAAATAATAAAATCAGTTACACTTTTATTTTATTATAATTTTCAATTATTTTTCATTGATTTTTTTCTTATATATTTACAGAAAAAGTCTTCAGTATCGTAATATGGGGCATCATGGAGGTGGCAGCAGCTTGAAGCTAAAGCAAATGTACGAGCATCATTTGAAAGAAAATGGCGATCTTTCAACTCGACATGGCAACACTAGTGGCGCAGGCTCGGCGTCTGGGGTTCCCGTTCCTGCAAGTTCTGGTGGTCGACGGAAAGGAACACTCGGTGCCGGTTCAGCCACTTCGCATAATAAGGAAGATATCGATATTAAGGCGTTTCAACAAAAGAAACACCAGGCTGAATTGACGAGGTAGCTATAAAGTTTCTTATGGCTATAATTTATATTTATACTCGCAGACATACTATCGTAGGATCAACCCTACGAAACACCCAACGGAAAGGAACACTTGGCGCCGGATAATCTAGTTAGCATAACAAGGGAGATATCGGTATTAAGGCGTTTCAATAAAAGAACCATAAGACTGAATATGCGAGGTAGCTATAAATTTTCTTATAGCTATAATATATATTTATACTCGCAGACATACTATCGTTGGATCTGCCCTATGTAACACCGAACGGATAGGAACACTTGGCGCCGGTTCATATAGTTAGCATAACAAGGGAGATATCGGTATCAAGGCGTTTCAATAAAAGAGCCATAAGACTGAAGTTACGAGGTAGCTATAAATTTTCTTAAAGATATAATTTATATTTATACTCGCAGACATACTATCGTTGGATCTACCCTAGGTGACGCCAAACTCCGCTTCGTCAAAAAATGGACTTAATTTTTGGTGTTCCTGATCTCAAAAATAGGCATACCCCTATTTTATCTTATGTAGTAGGTAAGATCACATGTCCACAACAAGCAATCGTGCCTAAATTGTAATAGACAGGTAAAATATTAAATGAGATACAACTATAAATTGACAAAAATAACCCATAATAACAGAACAATATTTTTTTACAACTTTGTAACTTGTTCATATCATAGAACTTAGCGGCTTGTAAAATTTTGTAAAATTGCAGTATTCTGCGTTGCTACTTCCCTAGAATCGATTGTCTTAAAATCGACAGTTTTAAAGATACACCGTTAATTTGGCTGCCATGCGGGTCAGGCTGTCGAGAAAATTTATAAAATTCCATTTCTGCACTATCATCCTCTAAGTACCGAAAATTTTCAAAAAAAAACTTAATACACATATAAATTCATGTTTCATTCCACTGATGAGCTACGTAGAACGGTACACAAATCATCATTGTATGTTCAAAATTTGAAGATTTAGAGGCAATTGTGTAGGATTATAGGAAATACAGAGTGCGTTAATCCAGGTCCAGTAACAGAAACAGTGACATTGTACTATTTTTAGGAATCGTCTTGAAGAAGAAATGCGTGAAAATCATGCGATGTTCGAACTGAAAAAGTGACATTGTACTACTTTTAGGAATCGTCTTGAAGAAGAAATGCGTGAAAATCATCCGATGATCGAACAGAAAAAGTGACACTGTACTGCTTTTAGGAATCGTCTTGAAGGAATGCGTGAAATTCATCTGATGTTTGAACAGAAAAAAGTGACATTGTACTACTTTTAGGAATCGTCTTGAAGAAGAAATGTGTGAAAATCATCCGATGTCTCAAAAGAAAAAAGTGGCATTGTACTACTTTTAGGAATCGTCTTGAAGAAGCAAAGGCGAGAAAATCATTTGATGTTTCGAAAAGAGAAAAGTGACATTGTACTACTTTTAGGAATCGTCTTGAAGAAGAAATGCGTGAAAATCATCCGATGATCGAACAGAAAAAGTGACACTGTACTGCTTTTAGGAATCGTCTTGAAGAAATGCGTGAAAATCATCCGATGTTTGAACAGAAAAAGTGACATTGTACTACTTTTAGGAATCGTCTTGAAGAAGAAATGCGTGAAAATCATCCGATGTTCGAACAGAAAAAGTGACATTGTACTGCTTTTAGGAATCGTCTTGAAGAAATGCGTGAAAATCATCCGATGTTTGAACAGAAAAAGTGACATTGTACTACTTTTAGGAATCGTCTTGAAGAACAAATGCGTGAAAATCATCCGATGTTCGAACAGAAAAAGTGGCATTGTTAGGAATCGTCTTGAAGAAGAAATGCGTGAAAATCATCCGATGATCGAACAGAAAAAGTGACATTGTACTGCTTTTAGGAATCGTCTTGAAGAAATGCGTGAAAATCATCCGATGTTTGAACAGAAAAAGTGACATTGTACTACTTTTAGGAATCGTCTTGAAGAAGAAATGCGTGAAAATCATCCGATGTTCGAACAGAAAAAGTGGCATTGTACTACTTTTAGGAATCGTCTTGAAGAAGAAATGCGAGAAAATCATTCGATGTTCGAACAGAAAAAGTGACATTGTACTACTTTTAGGAATCGTCTTGAAGAAGAAATGCGTGAAAATCATCCGATGTTCGATAAACCGTTGTTTGCCGTCGGTCGCGAGAGTCGATTTCGTCGAATTTGTCAGTACATCGTTTATGCGAAATATATTCCAAGCCGTACCGATCCGCTGACCGGAAAGCCAATTCAACGGAAATATAAAGAATTACAGTGAGTCGTAGCAAAGTTAAATTGAAACCTTTCATCAGAACTTTGCTAGCGTCACGCTGATATATTGATAACGTTTATAAAACGTTTTCGTATAAGATGCGTATATCTGCAAATATGTATATTATATAGTATAAGTATATGTGCAAATCAATTTACCAAACATTCTATGCTTTATAATACGCGTTTATATGGAATTTATTATAGGAAAATGTCAGTCAATTTACACTTAAAACTTTAACGCAGCGCTATGCAAAGCTTACATGATATAGCCGTAAAAACACTTAATATGGGCCTACGGTGTAGTACTAGCGCACTAGTCTATTATGTTATAAACCTGGAGTCGACTCCGGGCTGGTCCTAAACTAAGATCGTTCGTGGATCATTTACGCTACAGATAGATTGATATAACGCGTGACGATTTTTGAGTAGCTCTTCTAATGTTGTTGCTTGGCTAAATATATTTTAATTGTAGCAATGTTATCGGCTTGTTCACCTATTTGGACTGGGCGATGGTTATTGTGACATCATTGGCGTGCATATCAATGATGTTCGAAAGTCCGTGGCCCATCGGTGGATCAATGTTGGTTATGAATAATCCGATATTGCAAGTAAGTGTGTGTGTTTTTGTCTCAGACGAGAGGGTGCAGCATTGTTTTCGCTTACTGTCAAACTGTAAATCATCAGGGTCTTTTCGGTTATCCCCCCAGCCCGAATTTCGTCAATTTTCATTTGGTGTGCCACAGTACATTGTCGCAATGCCGTCATAACACTGGAATTATATACAAATCCGAGTGCTGGAGTCCCCTTATCTTTTCAAAATGGCAAATGCCAAACGGTTCGAATTTGTCAGACCACATTACGAGAGAAAACGGAAGATATACTGCAATATAGTTATATAACAACCAATGAAGCATGAACTAGTTGGTTAGAATAACATCGCTAATTTACAGCTGTTACAGGGAAGCCCTTCGTGTCGCCGTCACCACTTCTTTTGCGCATGCAGAAAGCCTGGTTCTTGTTCCGTTCTAGCTTTGCAACCCCGCTTTGCAGTCAGTCGCACTGCTTTCGCGCATAGAAATTTTCACACTTGGAATTGGTTTTTGCAATCACTGTTTTGTTCTCGAACAGCGTTTTGTACATAGTTTCAAAACAGGATGGCAGGCGGCGCAGCTCAAGTTTTAGCGTAATTATACATAATAACAATACGTCACTTTATTCTTGTTTTCATCTGTAGTGGCATAACGTAAAATAAAATTAATAGTTAAATTAAAGTATAGACAAAATATTTATGCTAAATATTTTGCAATGTTATGCTGTATTTTTTAGCACAGTTACTCTAAATAGCTAGCAGTTCTTAAGCTATGCTAAATACTAAGCAGGAGTTTTAAACTGCGTTTTTGGTATAAACTATGTTAATTTTGCAACACAAATTATGCGAAATATGACCTAAAAGGTTTAACATAAATTAAGCTTAAAATTTAAATAAATTATGCTTAACATTTTAAAATTAAAGAAAAGTATTTATAATTAGAAAGGAGCTTTGTACCTGTATTTTTGGTACAGAGATTAGAGTAGTATGATTATGCTTAAATATTTGTCATCATTATTAAAGCTTAATATTAAGCATCAAATTTTGCTGAAAGTTTGTATTAAACATAATTATTGTTTCTAGGATACCTTGTTAAGATTTTTGAGCTTTATTGTTCCAAACCTTCTTGCAAGAATAAATGATATAACGAAAGCATTAGTCCATTTCATCTAGGGCTTTCAATCATTAATAAAATATGATAGACTGAGCGGTTAAACGGAAGATATCACCCTACAAGTTTATATTTTATCTTGTGGTTACTATAAGCATCATAACAATTATTTTTACTGGTTTCAAAAAATTCTGACAATACACTATTTGTATATCTGACGCGAGAGAGAAAAGAGAATAAACGACTAACGTTAAAACGTATTTATTTTAAAATATATATAATTGAAAAAGTGATTATTAATTGTGGTTTGTCATAATTGCATAATCTTATAGTTTTTCGTTTGTTTTGTTGTTATAGCAATAAATTTCTAACAATTTCTAGCGGTCGAAATTGATAACTATTATAAATCACCGCTAAAGTGGGCCTAATTAAGACAAATAACCTATTTCATACTTGAATAGAGATTCAATAGAGATTAAAAATGAAAAAAAAGGCATTTCGGCTGCTGGTGATAGTAAAAGAACGGTCGTTCGAAACTATTATAAATCACCGCTAAAGTGGGCCTAATTAAGACAAATAACCTATTTCATACTTGAATAGAGATTCAATAGAGATTAAAAATGAAAAAAAAGGCATTTCGGCTGCTGGTGATAGTAAAAGAACGGTCGTTCGAAACTATTATAAATCACCGCTAAAGTGGGCCTAATTAAGACAAATAACCTATTTCATACTTGAATAGAGATTCAATAGAGATTAAAAATGAAAAAAAAGGCATTTCGGCTGCTGGTGATAGTAAAAGAACGGTCGTTCGAAACTATTATAAATCACCGCTAAAGTGGGCCTAATTAAGACAAATAACCTATTTCATACTTGAATAGAGATTCAATAGAGATTAAAAATGAAAAAAAGGCATTTCGGCTGCTGGTGATAGTAAAAGAACGGTCGTTCGATGTTTGTGTAGCTAATTAACTAAGAATCACTGACCTATCATAATATAGCAAAATCATCAAATATATACATATAAGTCATCAAAATTCAAAGATAAATTTAAAGGCTTGTTCACACGTGCAAATTTTTTGCTCAAATTTTGATCAAAATTTGTGGTCAAATTTTGATTAAATTTTTATCAAAATTTGAAAGCATCTTTTTTGCTTTTTTGGTAAGTTTGAACGTATGAACACTATTCAAACTTTTCAACAACACTCCTGTAACCAATTATGGACGAGATGTATTACCTGAAAAGTTTTTGCTCAAATTTTGATCGCAAATTTTGAAATATTGCCATTTTTCTTTAAAAATTATTGTCAAATTTTGAACAAAATTTGTTCCAACTTTTAGCTCAAAATTTGAGCAAAAAGTTTGAGCGTGTGAACACGCCTTAAGGATGTTGGAGCTTTGGCTGAATTCATTAATATATTTTATTCCAGTTACCACGTGTTTTATTATAATTTTCGGAGACCACTATTTTGGTGCACGATGACAGTTAACAATTTTTAGATCGGCGACTATGTATTTGTTGTCACGATGACGCTTGAGTTGCTCTTCAAAATTATGGCAAACGGACTGTTTTTCACACCGAAAGCAGTTGTTCGAGATCCTAGCGGTGTCATGACTATTTTTATTTACATTGTAAGTATTGTTTTATTATTTAAAAATATGTCGCGAAAATATTTTCAAGTTTTGAAATTTTTTTAAACTCTTCTTTGTTCTAATATAAAAGTTCTAAAATCATAAATGTAAAAAAAATAATTATATACTGCAAATGATATTACATTTCGAAAAGGATGGTTTCAACTGTAACATGTTTTAGGACTTAAGCGCTTAATACTGGAATATGGACCTATAAAGCGGAAAAAACTCAGCATTTTAACGATGACCCGATCATACGGCGTATGAACTAATTATAAAATGTACAGTTTTAGTTTGTGCTAAATTTCATAATATATACATTGTTCCGCTGACTTTATGACTAATAATGATAGAGATCTTAATTATTTAAGTTTGCAAAATGAAATTAAAAACTATATATAAACCTGGTAACTAGCTACTTGGACTTTTGATTTAAGTATCAAAACCGTAGTTCAGAAAGTTTTACTGTTTGAAGGCATTTTATTAAGCTTCGGCTGATAGCTCGAATACGGCTGCTCTGACAAAATTATATAACAACAAAGTTCCCGCTCTCCAGGATTTGTATCTTGGTCTCAATTTCTCGATCTAATACCTACTGTGACAGTTTTAACCTAAAATGTTTCGAGTCACAATGGCCAATACTAGATGGTGCGCTAAGACTGCTTGGTTTAGCGTCATTGCTTTTAATTAGCTTAGCCGGCTAAATTTTGAGAGACAGCAAAATTTTCTTACTTGCTCTAAAAGTTCCTTTGAAGTTATATTAAAAGAGTTAAATGATAAAGAGACAAACATATAATTAATAATATAAAATGGTACAGGATATTATTAGAACTACAACAAACGAAAATTTTTTATTAATATTTATCCTGGTATATTTGTCATAGGATACCTATACCTAGGATTATTCAACTTAGTTTAATTTTGGGCGGAATGCACAAACCCAATTGCTCTCCCAAAGCTGCACCATTAAAATTATTAATATCCAAAGAAACAGATAACTAATAAATTCCATTTAAAGGTTATCAATCATTCATAAATTGCACCTTAGAACAAAACGGAGTATTCTTTGCAAAGTTGCAGACGATAAAAAATAATATGAAACCAACTATTCCAAAGTCCTGAATTATTACAATGAAATATGTATGAATTTTGGCCGAAATATTACTTTTGGTTATTTATTCTGTTGTTTGAACGACGTTTAGGAACATATAGATGGTATATATTGAAGCACACACTGCCAAAATTTAAACCAAATACGTGCCACTAATGGCCCTCACGGTATAGTAACAACCGCGACGCTTACGCTATTTTGACACAAAATTCGTTGTTTTACTAATTCATTCGGTTCCAAAGGAACTACAAGCTACATAATAGGATTGCGGCTGCTATAGTACAGATCACATGTAGTTACTCTTGTAGTTACTTGTAGTTAGTTGTCGCTGTAATAAATATCTGCATTAATGCAGTAACCAAGAAAAAGGATGATCTACCTTTAGCACATAAATTACAAGTGTGTGTTTTTAATTGGGCACGTTGCCCGTTTGTTTTAGATGAAATAACATCTGTCACAATATATTAATGATCCCTCTGCGACGCTTACCCTTACCTATTATTTATAACACCATGTGGATGTGTCCATAATTGTGTTTAGGAAATAGAGGGGTCAAACCTACTGTTTTACTGAAGTATTATTCGGTATTACCTATGGTAAACCCAATGGTAATTAAAACGCGTTCAACTAATTTTGCGAGACGTAGAGCTGTGCAAAACCGGTAATTAAAACGCGTTCAACTAATCTTGCGAGAAGTGGAGCAGAGCAAAAACGGTAATTAAAACGCGTTCAACTAATTTTGCGAGAAGTGAAGCAGAGCAAAAACGGTAATTAAAACGCGTTCAACTAATTTTGCGAGAAGTGGAGCAGTGCAAAAACGGTAATTAAAACGCGTTCAACTAATTTTGCGAGAAGTAGAGCTGCGCAAAACAAAGCGAATTGCACACTTATATATATTCTGTAAAAAAATTGTGAAAATCTATCAATGTGGTTAAAAGTTATGCTTTATATAGACGGATAAAATAAATGTTTTATGGAACTGTGCCCTATTTGAGAAAACGCCGCTCGCTACGCTATATTCGTCTCAAAATTCACATAAATACTGTATATTTCCGACTGCACAAGTACAGGAAATTTAAAAGTAATAGTTGCCATATTGCTTGCAGTTCATTCAGAGACTTGTACGCACTATTTTGACTAGTTCAAACGAGTGATATAGCACCAATTTCAAAATGTATTGCGCTACCGCGTATTATATATATATATACTATGCTACAACTGCTAATATTTTGCAATTAATTTTTTCAGACGAGCTTAATCTATCTTTTGTGGATGCCAACGCATGTAAGACCAAATTCTGGCGCACAACTGCTTATGATATTTCGAGCAATGCGTCCGCTGCGCATTTATACACTGGTTCCTCATATTCGACGAGTTGTGGTCGAATTGTGCAAAGGCTTTAAGGAAATTCTTTTAGTAAGTCTAAACAATTTTTTTTCATTTTTGACGGTGGCTTCTTGAGAATCTCAACAAATTCCTTATTAGTGTCGTATTATAACTAGGATGCGATGACCTTGTTGTCACCAATTCAAATAATTAGCTGTAACGTAATTTGCGATCCATGGCACATGCTTACCATTTTAAACATGAAAGCATGCGCATTTCGTACAATGTTGAAGAAACCTTTGCCGCAGCGGTGAATTCAACATAGATTGTTTGGCCTCGGAACTAGCCGCTTTGCTATGCTATTTTAGAGCTGTTGTTTGATTGCTTAAGAAGGGGGGTATGTACAAAAAAGCAAAGCTCCAGCCTCAGTTAGCATATCGTTTCGCGATGTATGCTGATGTAGGTATTTAACGTTATACGCAAAAAAGCTTCGAAGGCAATATTCATTACAGTCTTATTCTGCTATGGTGCTTTTGGTTGACACATCTACAATCCTGAATAAATTACAGGGAATCAATTTGTGCGTGGCTCACGAGTAAATGCCGAATGAAATTGTGCGGCGTTTACGTTATAAAGGACCCACCATGTGAAAGTTTTGTCCCCCTATGGTCTAGACCACACCATCCAGTGGTATACGGTATATACCCACATTATGTAATGCAAAATATGATGTATGAGACACCATTAACGTAACTATAGTATCTTAATCCACCTATTGTTTTTTGCTGATGGTGTCAAGGACAACATACACAACACTTTATATTTTGCGTGTAAATAATAGCATGGTGTAGCTAACACCATGTAAAATTTATGGTGTAGTCTACACCATACTATTACCCACAGTACACTGCCTGTGTATACTATCTGAAAATACCATCAGAAACACCATGGTGTCCAAGACACTATATAATTGATGGTGGAAGAGACACTCAGAGTGGATAAAACTTTCACATGGGGATTCTTTATAACGTAAATGCTGCATTAGTTTAACGTGCACATAGATTTCGAGTAAATTGCGCCTAAGTTTTTATGGAAATGTGAGCGGTTTTCAATTGAAATTGTCAGTTATACTTGTGGAGTAGAATAGGCATTTTCCTGTAGATATTTCATAGGTGAGTGGATTAACATGTTTCTATCTGATTCATGATTGATTTGAAATCAAACCAAAATCAAATAATTCGAGTAATCAAATAATATGACGTGATTTAACTTATTAAGACAATATTTCGCATTGAAGGGAAAAGCAAGGTGACAGTTTAGCTCGCTACAAAACCTTAGCATTCGTTAAGTTTGAGATTTAGTACGGAATCAGCGTCCTTATATTTTCTTTTTTATATCTTGTAATTGCTTATATCTTTTGTAAAAAAAACTTTAGGTCACAGTACTACTGGTTGTGCTTATGTTTGTATTTGCTAGTTTCGGCGTTCAGCTTTGTGGCGGTCAGTTGGCACGATGTAACGATCCTGAAATTACCGAACGGGTAACGATGTTCATAATATTTTTGCATGACTAGTTTGTTTAGTTATATATTGGACAATTTCATTGTTTACTGTCAAACGATTATTAAAATATAACATATCTGGATTTTGCGACTTTCGTTCAAATCGTCAGGTCAGTTCCTCAGAACCAACCACACCGACGTCTGGAGTTTTAGCATTGTGAATTATTTGTTTGATATTTCGTGTGTCTGGGGTTTTTGACCGGTGTAGCAGTGAGAAAGATATCTTGTAACTATATCGATCCGAGTAAGTACTGAATTGGGCAGAGGGGGCAGCGCTAAGTTTGAGCGGTTATAAATACTGAATAGTTGCTGTCTAAATGTGCTCTCGTGTAATCATTTTCACTACCGTGTGATTGTGGACATATAAGACAGACCATAATTACAAACAATTGATCGACCTTTATTTGATATTAATGTTCGCTAATGATGTTTGTTAATGTTATTCTGACGTTAATAAGAAGCACAGTTTTGTGCAGGCTTCAACAGAAGATTTGTTGATGTGCGAAGAAGGAATACGGTTGCGTCTGAATCATTCCAAACCATAGGCTAAACTCACATCATCACGCTCATGGGTGTACCCAAGAGGAGACGCCACCGATCCTTACTCTGCCCCTCACAGCGGTTTCGAAGTTTAACCATTTGGCGTGTAGCTAACCTTTAAACTTAATAATTCGTGATGTAAATTCAGAATTTACCCCTAAGCGTAAATCCTGAATCTGGCTTCTCAAATGAAGATGCTGCGAACGCCTTTGACCACGCTAGAAAAATACATGTATTGCTACTACAACAAGTTTCTATATCCAAATTTACAATGACATTTTATGGTTATTTCATTTATAAATTAGTAATTATTTCGTTATATGTTAAATTTATTACCATATAAAGAATAAATGTTTTTAGAAAGACTGTCATGGAGTATTTTTTCAACAAATCTACGTCACAAAACTCCAAGTTCCCGGAAAATTTGGAGATCAGCATCCAAAAATTTTGGTCCCAAGAGTATGGTGAGTAAGCTTACCTTCCTTAATAATAGATTAACATTTTCGTTCTCATATATATTTAGTATATTTTATTGCGTATTTTTGTGACTGTATTTTAATATATATATATTATCTCGTTTTCCCAGCTACCGTAGGTAGCAGGGCCTTGTATCATTTAATTCCGATCACACAGCAAGTGCAAATGATTAACGATGCAGATTTTAATCGTCATAACTCAGAAAAGTATGTCTGGATCGGCTTCACTTATGGTTCAAAACGTTTCTCTTGATACGTTCAAGCGATCTCAATGTAGATATGAATTTATAAATCTACACATCGTCTTATTAGTACAGTTATATCAAGTCTTGGCCATTTTACATTAAGTAAACTTTATAATATTATTTGCAACAAGAGCATGCGCAGAACGGATTAGCCAATTTTGGTGAAGTTCCTTATAATACTTGAATTCTGTGTGTACGTGGTTATACATTCGACTGCATGAACCTTCGTTCTTGAACGAGAACTGTTTAATCATAATCATTATTAAAAATTGAAATCTGTTAACAGTACGACTCAGCATTTTCAGTATTACTTGTACGAAATTGCAGATAAGGAAAAATCTCACGGTTGTAATGTCATAAGGTACCTGAGAGCCTTGTTTAGCGTCATTTTTAATATTTTTCAGAGGCCCGGTATTTCAGTTTTGTAGCAAATTTAGTTCAACATTTCAGCGATTTTCAGTTTCTTTCCGGTGACACACATGTTGTTTTTCTAGAGCTGACATTAAATTTATGTTCATGGACATTAAAGTTATCTGATACTTATAGTACCTTTAATTAAAGTCCATCAATATATCAGTATACGTCAGTGGCGCCATGTCCTCAAAACTGTAATAAGGGCTGCACAACACTGTTTTACTCTACAGTTCGAGCTTTAGCCGAACATTTGCAAATTAAGCCTTTTTAATATTTTTGACATTCTAAACCTGTCTCAAGATCCAAAATAGAAACGGACATGGTGTCGAGCACCGACCTGTGATTTGGAATTCCTTAACGAAAATCAGTAATAACTTAAACTCAGCAACTAGAGATTATGATTATATATATTTTAATTTACTATTCTTGCTATACATTAGGCATAATTAAACTAAAATTATCCGTAGGTCGGAAGCTGCTTGCTGCTAATTTTTTCGAGCCCATGACTGACAAAATCCGTATATATTTTACATTAGTGTATTCAGTTCAAATTTATAACTCAATCATATCTTGAAAGATATGTGTGCTATTTACAAGTATTAAAATATCATTCTTTGGTGGCTGAAGATAAGACTTCGATCAAAAAGTTTAACCGCTGTGCAAATGGCTATAGTGCTCCGAATCCGGCAGAAGAACTAGATTTAAATATGTTTATAAAAATATATACGAGCAATCCATATATTTTTCTGACCATTGAAACGTCTCAGTAATTCTAGATATTTAGCATAAATACGAATAAGAATTCGGATTTCCCTAAACTATGCTTGATGTTGTTGTAATGATTCCTTTAGTAAATATATAAATGTATTATTGATCCTGACGACTTTAACAAAAAATGAATAAAGAAAATTCTTTGATAGCGTTTTCGGCACAAATTTTTCGGAAAAATTTTCACGTCAAATAACTGCATTCTAGGTCAAATCCAATAGGTTATGGTTTTGATAATATTAATATATCGATTTTGGCAATGTTCGAACTGTTATCGAAGGAAGGTTATACTTATATATTAAACGATGTTCAAAAGCGTATGAATGCATTTGTTGTATGAAATTGTTTGTATAAAATGTATAAAATTGTTTGATACCGTTTTCGGCATAAATTTTTCGGAAAAATTTTCACGTCAAATAACTGCATTCTAGGTCGAAACCAATAGGTTATGGTTTTGATAATATTGGTATATCGATGTTGGCAATGTTCGAACTGTTATCGAAGGAAGGTTATACCTATATATTAAACGATGTTCAAAAGCGTATGAATACATTTGTTGTATGAAATTGTTTGTATAAAATGTATAAAATTGTTTGATAGCGTTTTCGGCATAAATTTTTCGGAAAAATTTTCACGTCAAATAACTGCATTCTAGGTCAAATCGAATAGGTTATAGTTTGGATAATATTGGTATATCGATGTTGGCAATGTTCGAACTGTTATCGAAGGAAGGTTATACCTATATATTAAACGATGTTCAAAAGCGTATGAATACATTTGTTGTATGAAATTGTTTGTATAAAATGTATAAAATTGTTTGATAGCGTTTTCGGCATAAATTTTTCGGAAAAATTTTCACGTCAAATAACTGCATTCTAGGTCAAATCGAATAGGTTATGGTTTTGATAATATTGGTATATCGATGTTGGCAATGTTCGAACTGTTATCGAAGGAAGGTTATACCTATATATTAAACGATGTTCAAAAGCGTATGAATACATTTGTTGTATGAAATTGTTTGTATAAAATGTATAAAATTGTTTGATAGCGTTTTCGGCATAAATTTTTCGGAAAAATTTTCACGTCAAATAACTGCATTCTAGGTCAAATCCAATAGGTTATGGTTTTGATAATATTGGTATGTCGATGTTGGCAATGTTCGAACTGTTATCGAAGGAAGGTTATACCTATATATTAAACGATGTTCAAAAGCGTATGAATACATTTGTTGTATGAAATTGTTTGTATAAAATGTATAAAATTGTTTGATAGCGTTTTCGGCATAAATTTTTCGGAAAAATTTTCACGTCAAATAACTGCATTCTAGGTCAAATCCAATAGGTTATGGTTTTGATAATATTGGTATGTCGATGTTGGCAATGTTCGAACTGTTATCGAAGGAAGGTTATACCTATATATTAAACGATGTTCAAAAGCGTATGAATACATTTGTAAGTTAGCTATTGCTTCGGGAGAAGAAGGCGGTGCTTTTACTTCCCATGCCTGGGCGTCATGGCTTTACTACTACGGATATTGGGGGCTAACACAAATATATTATTGCATGATTAATTGGAGTAATGCTAAATTTTAATTAATTCAAAATATTAAATGTCGCATGTGATGTAACGCAGTTAACTAAATGTCTTCATAACTGTTTTGTTCACTACTTATCAAATTAATGATTATATTTGCATTATACATAACTCAGTAAATTTTGCTGGCTTACAATTGTTTCTGACTGAAATGGTTTGTAATCACATTTATTTATTACTGGGATCGCTTATAGGGATCATCTCTTTGTGGGTTTTAAGGATAACGCTGTTGCTGTACGTAATACCTTAATTGTGGGAATGGCTTAAATTGCGAGAGATTTTCATTATAGCGTGACTAATTTTCTACAATGTCTATTAAAATCTTTGAAATCTAAATTATATATTTTTATGCGCTTAAAAGCCATTTATATTCATAAATTTTATCCAAAATATTCACTAAAATTATAAGAAACGTATTAAAAATTTCAAAAAAATTGTTGGCATTTGAAACAAAATTTACCCAAATTTCAGATGTAAATTTATTGCATCCCGTTTTGCAAACTGTTTATACGCTGAAAATTCATCTGAATATGTCATATATACCTATATACGTACATGTTGACAATCTCTACAACTCTATATAATAGTGTAATTATACTATATTATAAAATAACTCAATTAATTTTCGCTATACCAACTGTAATTGTAATACACGTTACACCAATGTCTAAGCATAGTACCACGCGCAGTCAGTGATTTGTGTGTACAATTTTGATGTTTTATTCGTTAAAGGTCTTCTGCCGCAGAAATACTAATCCAGCGCTTGTACTGTCCGATTCAGAAGTCGCTGAACGTTGCTAAACCATGTTGATTAGTAGCATATAATATATATATATGGCATCTGACCTACAACTCTTGCGTACAAGTTTTTGAATGTATCACCTGCCACGCTACAGTGTATAATACATATATAAATACTGCGGATCGAATACCCTATGCCACCTCAGATCATTGGCAATTTTGCACATTAATCTATATGTATATATAGTATATAATAGTTTTGATCGTTTTGGGAACGCAATGCTCATGCGTGATCTCACTTTATGTGCGTACACCATGATTGTTCTTTTGTAAAAATCACGACCTGAATTTCTCTATTTCACACAGTTATTTACGGTTCATCCAAAGGACATGCTGCATTGGCCAGCTATGTTCGTGGTCTATTTGTATATTACAGTATACGGAAATATCGATTTGTAATCGCGTTTTACGTGTATGCGATTAGCAATTTGCGATGCTAGATCGTAAAATAGAGACATAGCTGTATCGCAAATTGTGTGCGCGTACATAAAGGAAAAATCGCAATTTGTGTGTGTCCAACACTTTTATAATCTTAAACTGACTTAACTAAAGGACAACCTAGGTGTATGCCCCCAAGTGGACTTACGCAAAACTGTGTTCTAAATTCTTTCTCAATAATTTATTTTTAGGGCTAACCCTCGTAATTTTAATTTCGATCATATTGGAAACGCAATGCTAACTCTGTTCGAAATTCTATCTTTCAAGGGCTGGATTGTAGTACGAGATGTCATTTTAAATAAAATGGGACCGGTATGTTTTTAAATTTAACTAAGGTTACTAAGTTTCGGGTCATAACACTATTAACACGATTACGGTCTGGTTGTATTTAATAGCAACTTTTGTGTTAACCAATGGTTTGATTATATTGGTCTTCACGGCGTAGGTATAGATAGGTGTGAAGGAAGGTTACTCTGCCTAACGACCGTACCGCCGTCGATCCAGATATAGCTACTGAACGCTTTCCACCACCCCCTCGCCCCTCTGCGCCTAGACAAGCTACCCTCTTAAAACGACGGATCTTCAACAACTATGCTTTAGGGACTTATTTTCTCTTTTTGCTCCCAAATATTGTAATAGGTGGTCCGGAACGACCGGAATTATATAGATACATATATACTGGATTGAATTGGATTGGTTGAATTATACGTATAATTTCGATAATGTTATAATCGAAATTATACAAAGGAATCCGTATTCGGGCGCTTAGAATAATTTTCTTTTTAATTGCGAAATATATTGCGGTGTTGTTGTTTGCTTAGATTTTTAGCGGAGTTGCAACGTTAATGCCGTAGTACACAACTACTCCCGTTGATAAATAGACGCCATTCAATCGTAGATATACGTCGGCTCTTGGCTATACTAATTTTCTATATTCTAGTTGGGCTAGAGATGACCAATTAGTTAATTCAATTTGGCATGTTACATAGAAACATTTGATATAGCTTTCGAACAGAATATTTTAATTTTTCAGAATAAATTTTATAATTATTCCTATATTTGTTTACGCGTTAATGAATATGTGCATGCAAGTTGTACTCACAAGGACTGTTAAAATTTAATGCATGAGTAAACTTAAGCTGCCCCTTCTACCATCCTCTTTTGACACCAAGTATAAAACGCTGTTAGAGAACAAAATATGCATTGAAATAGCCAACTTCAAATTCAAAAATTTCCGTTCGCGAACGCGAGCTGATTGCAATACAGGGTAATTTATTTTCGCTAACACAATCCACCTGTTTGCTATTTCGCCATAAATTCGGTTCATAATGCGCAACGTGGCAATTCGCATTCCACATTTTTTCGTTACACAAACACATTTCGTTTTATGAATAATACGTGTAGTTCGCGAACCTTACATGTGATGTGCAGGCTCAACACTAAATGGAGAAATGTTCGTTCGATAATAAAATAAAAATTATATCAAACTCATTCAGTTTATATGTTTTATCCTATTCAAAATGGATATAATTAAATGGGTTTTGTTTTGCTTATAAGTGAAACAAGTATATACAATTCAACCAATCGTGTAGCCGGCTTGACTTGGTTTCAGTTTCAGTGGTGCTGCACATTATATGGTTAAAATAGTATCCTCTTCTTCTAAAGCGGTTCCGTGGGTTAGTTTATGATTAGCCCAAGGTATATATGCCCCGCAAGCATAGTCTTGTTCTGAGGCTTACTTTTAATATATATCGATACCGGCATAGACTTCTCTTCGCTTTCTCTCTTTAAGTTTACATTAACCGTTAAAGCCAATCGTAAGTAAAAATTATATGCTTTTTATTTTGATGACAATTCTATATGCATCACCCGGCCATTGTAGCCACCAAACGTAGAAAATTTGAAATTTGGAAAACAGGATGTAGTAAGTCAAATGCTCGGATATCGCTCGCAAATACAATAAAAATTGTGCTTTCTTTAGAGAATGATGTTATGTGCTAAGGCAGTTATATGCAAAATGCTCAGAATTAGTGTAGACGCTGCTTTATTATCGAGTTTAATGAAGGTAGAAAGCTTAGCGAATACCGCCACAAACATGGTTTAATCATGCGTCAGCCAGTAAAGCCATGCGTTTATAGTTATATCGTTATTGTTGACGAACATTGGTTTTAAATTTAAAATTGTCTCGATCGCCATTCCACAAAAGTACCCGATAACAAAAATGTGTCTGACTATTACTTGGATGATACGCCGCTTCGTCGAATAATAAAACTGTTTCGACTAAATAGGCGAGTTCCATTATACATTGATGCAATTTCAGACTGGATAATTTGTATGTGTATATATTTATTTTTCAGTGGCCTGCTATCTTTGTCCATATCTACGTTTTCATCGGCTGTATGATCGGTCTGACGCTTTTTGTTGGCGTTGTTATTGCAAATTACAGTGAAAATCGAGTAAGTATTTAAACTATATTTAGACATGCAAATTTGTGTAAAATGCATGCAATATCACATTGCAGCGATGAACAATGCTGTTTCAACGCGGAAAATTTGATAGACAAAAAGAAACATCTTTTATAGAGTATTATTGTAGGCTTGCCATAACGTTAGAAATGTATACTTATTTACTGTGTAAATATTTCCTGGTAGCTGGACTAGATAGCGACAGCTATATCTTTTAAAAAATTTTCGATACATTAGCTGTGCTTGTTGTTTATCTAGGTTCATCTCATAATTGCTGACACACTGAACGAAATGATAACTGCTATGAATGCAGTCTGTATTTTTGAGTTCACACCAATGCCGATATTGCAATGAAATTATGAAAAATTATAAAATCATGACAAATAAATAAAATTATGAAAACATTATAAAAATATGAAATTTCTAAAGGCTGCCTTGGCTTAACATTATCAGGCAAAATACGTTGTAGCAGAAAACATATATTGACGCCGCGTTTGAAACTACTGCTCATCTGACATAAACCTTGGGCAATCAGGGATGACCAGGCAGAATTTTACATTACGTTATAGCTTTTGACAAGCCCTTCTTGATTCTTGGTTAAACAATTTATCTCAAGTATGAACGCGAAATGTGCAACGCTTTGTCATGTCACTGTGTTTACGAATCACCATACGCTGAAATACCTACAGACATATAGTTTTTGGCTGGAGAGCTGCGCGTAAATGAATACTGGTCAGTCTATATTAATTTTGTTTTATGCAAGTTGACAAGTTTAAAATTTTCGGACTTATGAAGCACCATGCTTTGAGACATTACAAAATATACAAATATCGTAAATTTTCCTGTTATCTATAGACGGATCCTATCCGTAAAGTTTTCCTAAGACTTTCGATGTATCTGCCACCACACTATTGAGCATATTTCCAACATTTATAGAGTACTTATAAAGCCAGTATGAACAATAAAATACAATACATTTTACGAAATCTTGAAAAGTCCTCGTGAACATTTAGTAAAGTGGGACTATTGGCGCTTGTGTAGAGAACGCCAAGCCCTATAGAAATGAAAGGCAAGTTATAACGTTACCCTATGCCTCATATTTCGTATAAGGGTTATATTCTAACGATAAGCATCTCTCCAATTACCGTTATAAGCTTTTCTTTATCCAAATTAGAACGTATTTAGTTCATCAGTCCAATTTATATAAGCTATTGTGTGTCACTCTTGAGGCGTTTTCAAGGCGAATTCTGATCTGTTAACATTGCGTAGACGCAAAATTTTACCCATTTTAAGCACATATCGTTATATAATTATATCAATGCGGCATTTAAATGAACTTCTGATATTCCGATCCTCAAATATTCCTAAAATTGCGCGTTCTATAATTCAAACGCTTCAGAGTAGACTAAATTCCGGTGGATTTCAGACCAGTTAATCAATCATTGTTATAGCAGTAATACGTGGCGTTTTGTCAAGTTCTACTCAGGTCGCGCGCATAACACTATTGAACTTTAAACCCGCATTGTTTTGTGGACAGTATAAACTATTACAATTTATATTATTACGATTTTCGCGAAATTAGAATAATAAGATGGAACGAAACGTCAATTAAGTTGAAGCATACTCATTGAAAAATGATTCCAATTATATGTGTTATATCGTTGCGCGTCCCGTAACGTACTGCTCCGGGACGGCACAGCCTACTCTTCCACACCCTATGGAACTTTGAGGGGGTATGCAACGATCAGCTCACCAATAACCAGTGACATTATATAACCAGTAGCGATCTTAGATATCTCCTATTACTGTTTTACTGCCATTGACTATATACGAGTTGATATTTGGTGCCCCAACGTTCCTTGCCCCCAACACCAACATAAAGGCAGAGAATCCCGGAATCCACGTTCATTCCTAGTTCGCGGGGGGCGATAAATCAATCATATCATCGTGTAATGGAAATTACATGACTATGTCCGGATGTCATAGTCTTCCACAAAAATTCATCATGGACTCCTGATATAAACTTCTCGAAAAGCCGTAACGGTACCAAGTGAACCGTAAGGTGAAATATACTGTTTTACTGTAACTGAGGTAAGAAACTTTAATTACAAAATAAACGTAGTCGAACTTCTGTATCCAATTTCAAAAGATATGTTCGCGTTTAAGGTTGTATAAAATCTTGCTTTAGCTGTGTTTTTCGCATATACAACAAATCTAACTACTACAATTCTTTTGTATGGTTGTTGTAAAGTTGCAAAATAGATCTTAGTTCAATGTATCTGGTGTGTACTGCGTTGTCGTGTGAAAACTTCAAGAAATAACATATTTTAGGGATCAGCTTTGTTAACCGTTGATCAACGACGTTGGAACGATCTAAAAAGCCGTCTCCAAATAGCTCAACCTTTACACATTCCGCCGAAGCCAGGTATTAAGGTTATTGTGGAGTCAAGCACTTTGCCAGATGCTTGTTAGAGAGGGTCGGGTCACGTCTTCTCCTGAGATTGTGTTCGCCTCCTCTTCCTCTAAAACAGTTATAATATCAATCTCATATATATTCTTAAACCGCGAAGTCTCCAATTTATGATTCATTTGAAACCAACAATTATATCTGGGAGAATAAAATGAATTTCGTCTGCTTATAAGATATCTTAATGCAGATGTTTTCTTTGAATTTTAAATTTTGTGAAGGATGATTAAGTTTCAACTAATGAAACATTTTATAAGTATACAAATTCTGCATTGGCTTCAACCCTTTTTCCAAAATTTTATTGCTCCTCCCATAAAAGAAATATCTGGCTACGTGCCTGTATGCAGTTGGATATCATTAAGGCAATGTTCGTTCGAGTTTAATTCAAAAGATTATTTACATTGCAAATGCGTACTTTCGAATATCGTATTTTTTGGTATCCTTATTGCTGCGTCACAACGTTGAAACTTGGCCAGAACAAAAAATCAATTGAACACCCCAATGACACTATAATTCACGAATCGCTATTTGGTGCCTCAAATATACAATATCTGTTTACCTGTAATTGCCTATAGAATATTTCTGGAGAGTGAACTCGGAATTTGCATCGACCATGCATGCTTAAGGTTCTATGTCTCAGGGGTAGCCGGGTTTCCAGGTCGGTGAGGGGTAGGTTAACGACCTCCCAGCAAGTGGGGGTCCGAACCTCAGGGAAAAGGGTTGCGCTTTTTCACCTGCTCCCGGCTCCGGCAAATTAGATTCAAGCAATCCGAGCACCTTGTACAAATGATGTATCTACTGAATATGACTGTACCTATATGTTGTATATGCTCAGCATGTATGTACCTCAATATGACTGCAATCTGCTTGTTTAGCTTGTCCTAAAGTCATTCCTATAGCTCGTAAAATTTTATATAATTATATATAAAATTTTAAATATATAAAATATAAATATAAATATAAGATATAAAATTTTTATATATTTATATATAATTGTCTAAAATTTCAGCTGAATCGGCTCGAATACGAACATTTCTCTACTAGCTTTGTACAAATGCCGCGTTCAAACGTTTCTTTGCACTTTCGATTCGTCTTAATTCCACAATATGCTTTGTTTTTATTCCGGTACGTTTACGTCGCGAGCAATACGTAACTGAACGAAGTAGATGCACATAGTAAATAAAATTACGTATTGCTCTCGACGTAAACGTACCGGAATAAAACAAAGTAGTGTGGAATTAAGAAGAATTGAAAGTGCAAAGAAACGTTTGAACGCGGCATTTGTACAAAGCTCGTAGAGAAATGTTCGTATTCGAGCCGATTCAGCTGAAATTTTAGACAATTATATATAAATATATAAAAATTTTATATCTTATATTTATATTTATATTTTATATATTTAAAATTTTATATATAATTATATAAAAAATTACCAGCTATAGGAATGACTTTAGGACAAGCTAAACAAGCAGATTGCAGTCATATTGAGGTACATACATGCTGAGCATATACAACATATAGGTACAGTCATATTCAGTAGATACATCATTTGTACAAGGTGCTCGGATTGCTTGAATCTAATTTGCCGGAGCCGGGAGCGGGTGAAGAGCGCAACCCTTTTCCTGAGGTTCGGACCCCCACTTGCTGGGAGGTGGTAGGCCTCCCCCCTCACCGACCTGGAAACCCGGCTACCCCTGAGACATCAAACCTTAAGCATGCATGGTCGATGCAAATTACAAGATTCACTCTCCAGAAATATTCTATAGGCAATTACAGGTAAACAGATATTGTATATTTGAGGCACCAAATAGCGATTCGTGAATTATAGTGTCATTGGGGTGTTCAATTGATTTTTTGTTCTGGCCAAGTTTCAACGTTGTGACGCAGCAATAAGGATACCAAAAAATACGATATTCGAAAGTACGCATTTGCAATGTAAATAATCTTTTGAATTAAACTCGAACGAACATTGCCTTAATGATATCCAACTGCATACAGGCACGTAGCCAGATATTTCTTTTATGGGAGGAGCAATAAAATTTTGGAAAAAGGGTTGAAGCCAATGCAGAATTTGTATACTTATAAAATGTTTCATTAGTTGAAACTTAATCATCCTTCACAAAATTTAAAATTCAAAGAAAACATCTGCATTAAGATATCTTATAAGCAGACGAAATTCATTTTATTCTCCCAGATATAATTGTTGGTTTCAAATGAATCATAAATTGGAGACTTCGCGGTTTAAGAATATATATGAGATTGATATTATAACTGTTTTAGAGGAAGAGGAGGCGAACACAATCTCAGGAGAAGACGTGACTCGACCCTCTCTAACAAGCATCTGGCAAAGTGCTTGACTCCACAATAACCTTAATACCTGGCTTCGGCGGAATGTGTAAAGGTTGAGCTATTTGGAGACGGCTTTTTAGATCGTTCCAACGTCGTTGATCAACGGTTAACAAAGCTGATCCCTAAAATATGTTATTTCTTGAAGTTTTCACACGACAACGCAGTACACACCAGATACATTGAACTAAGATCTATTTTGCAACTTTACAACAACCATACAAAAGAATTGTAGCAGTTAGATTTGTTGTATATGCGAAAAACACAGCTAAAGCAAGATTTTATACAACCTTAAACGCGAACATATCTTTTGAAATTGGATACAGAAGTTCGACTACGTTTATTTTGTAATTAAAGTTTCTTACCTCAGTTACAGTAAAACAGTATATTTCACCTTACGGTTCACTTGGTACCGTTACGGCTTTTCGAGAAGTTTATATCAGGAGTCCATGATGAATTTTTGTGGAAGACTATGACATCCGGACATAGTCATGTAATTTCCATTACACGATGATATGATTGATTTATCGCCCCCCGCGAACTAGGAATGAACGTGGATTCCGGGATTCTCTGCCTTTATGTTGGTGTTGGGGGCAAGGAACGTTGGGGCACCAAATATCAACTCGTATATATTCAATGGCAGTAAAACAGTAATAGGAGTTATCGATGATCGCTACTCGTTTATAATGTCACTGGTTATTGGTGAGCTGATCGTTGATACCCCCTCAAAGTTCCATAGGGTGTGGAAGAGTAGGCTGTGCCATCCCAGGAGAGAACCTTACGGGACGCGCAACGATATAACACATATAATTGGAATCATTTTTCAATGAGTATGCTTCAACTTAATTGACGTTTCGTTCCATCTTATTCTGTCTTATTATTCTAATTTCGCGAAAATCGTAATAATATAAATTGTAATAGTTTATACTGTCCACAAAACAATGCGGGTTTAAAGTTCAATAGTGTTATGCGCGCGACCTGAGTAGAAATTAACAAAACGCCACGTATTACTGCTATAACAATGATTGATTCACTGGTCTGGAATTTATTGCAGGACTTTAGTCTGACTCCCTAGCGTTTGAATTATAGAACGCGCAATTTTAGGAATATTTGAGGATCGGAATATCAGAAGTTCATTTAAATGCCGCATTTATATAATTATATAACGATATGTGCTTAAAATGGGTAAAATTTTGCGTCTACGCAATGTTAACAGATCAGAATTCGCCTCTAAAACGCCTCAAGAGTGACACACAATAGCTTATATAAATTGGACTGATGAACTAAATACGTTCTAATTTGGATAAAGAAAAGCTTATAACGAAAATTGGAGAGATGCTTATCGTTAGAATATAACCCTCATACGAAATATGAGGCATAGGGTAACGTTATAACTTGCCTTTCAATTCATAGGGCTTGGCGTTCTCTACACAAGCGCCAATAGTCCCACTTTACTAAATGTTCACGAGGACTTTTCAAGATTTCGTAAAATGTATTGTATTTTTTATTGTTTATACTGGCTTTATAAGTAGTCTATAAATGTTGGAAATATGCTCAATAGTGTGGTGGCAGATACATCGAAAGTCTTAGACAGACTTGATGGATAGGATCCGTCTATACAGTACAGGAAACATTTACGATATTTGTATATTTTGTAATGTCTCAAAGCATGGTGCTTCATAAGTCCGAAAATTTTAAACTTGTCAACTTGCATAAAACAAAGTTAATATAGACTGACCAGTATTCATTTACGCGCAGCTCTCCAGCCAAAAACTATATGTCTGTAGGTATTTCAGCGTATGGTGATTCGTAAACACAGTGACATGACAAAGCGTTGCACATTTGTAATTCACATACTTGAGATAAATTGTTTAACCAAGAATCAAGAAGGGCTTGTCAAAAGCTATAACGTAATGTAAAATTCTGCCTGGTCATCCCTGATTGCCCAAGGTTTAGATGTCATATGGTAGCAGTAGTTTCAAACGCGGCGTCAATATGTCTTTTCTGCTACAACGTATTTTGCCTGATAACGTTAAGCCAAAGCAGCCTTTAGAAATTTCATATTTTTATAATGTTTTCATAATTTTATTTATTTGTCATGATTTTATAATTTTTCATAATTTCATTGCAATATCGGCATTGGTGTGAACTCAAAAATACAGACTGCATTCATAGCAGTTATCATTTCGTTCAGTGTGTCAGCAATTATGAGATGAACCTAGATAAACAACAAGCACAGCTAATGTATCGAAAATTTTTTAAAAGATATAGCTGTCGCTATCTAGTCCAGCTACCAGGAAATATTTACACTGTAAATGTGTATACATTTACAACGCTATGGCAAGCCTACAATAATACTCTATAAAAGACCTTTCTTGCTTGTCTATCAAATTTTCTGCGTTGAAACAGCATTGTTCATCGCTGCAATGTGATATTGCATGCATTTTACACAAATTTGCATGTCTAAATATAGTTTAAATACTTACTCGATTTTCACTGTAATTTGCAATAACAACGCCAACAAAAAGCGTCAGACCGATCATACAGCCGATGAAAACGTAGATATGGACAAAGATAGCAGGCCACTGAAAAATAAATATATACACACATACAAATTATCCAGTCTGAAATTGCATCGATGTATAATGGAACTTGCCTATTTAGTCGAAACAGTTTTATTATTCGACGAAGCGGCGTATCATCCAAGTAATAGTCGGACACATTTTTGTTATCGGGTACTTTTTGTGGAATGGTGATCATGATAATTTTAAATTTAAAACCAATGTTCGTCAACAATAACGATATAACTTATAAACGTATGGCTTTATTGGCTTATGCATTATTAAACCATGTTTGTGGCGGTATTTGTGAAGCTTTCTACCTTCATTAAACTCGATAATAAAGCAGCGTCTACACTAATTCTGAGCATTTTGCATATAACTGCCTTAGCACATAACATCATTCTCTAAAGGAAGCACAATTTTTACTGTATTTGCGAGCGATATCCAAGCATTTGACTTACTACATCCTGTTTTCCAAATTTCAAATTTTCTACGTTTGGTGGCTACAATGGCCAGGTGATGCATATAGAATTGTCATCAAAATAAAAAGCATATAATTTTTACTTACGATTGGCTTTAACGGTTAATGTAAACTTAAAGAGAGAAAGCGAAGAGAAGTCTATGCCGGTATCGATATATAGTAAAAGTAAGCCTCAGAACAAGTCTATGCTTGCGGGGCATATATACCTTGGGCTAATCATAACCTAAGCCAACGGGACCGCCAGTCGCACAAGTAAATGCCCGCTTTAGAAGAAGAGGATACTATTTTAACCACATAATGTGCAGCACCACTGAAAGTGAAACCAAGTCAAGCCGGCTACGCGGTTAGTTGAATTGTACTTGTTTCAATTATAAGCAAAACAAAACCCGTTTAATTATATCCATTTTGAATAGGATAAAACATATAAACTGAATGAGTTTGATATAATTTTTATTTTATTATAGAACGAACATTTCTCGATTAGTGTTTAGCCTGCACATCACATGTAAGGTTTGCGAACTACACGTATTATTCATAAAACTAAATGTGTTTGTGTAACGAAAAATGTGGCAACTGCGAATTGCCACGTTGCGCATTATGAACCGAATTATGGCGAAGCAAAAGCAAACAGGGGGATTGTGTTAGCGAAAAGAAATTACCCCGTATTGCAATCAGCTCGCGTTCGCGAACGGAAATTTTTAAATTTGAAGTTGGCTATTTCAATGCATATTCGTGTCTCAACAGCGTTTATACTTGGTGTCAAAAGAGGATGGTAATAAGGGGCAGTTAAATTTTACTTCATGCATTAAATTTTAACAGTCCTTGTGAGTACAACTTGCATGCACATATTCATTAACGCGTAAACAAATATAGGAATAATTATAAAATTTATTCTAAAAAATTAAAATATTCTGTTTGAAAAGGATATATCAAAATGTTTCTATGTAACATGCCAAATTGAATTAAATAATTGGTCATCTCTAGCCCAACTAGAATATAGAAAATTAGTATAGCCAAGAGCTAACGTATATCTACGATCGAATGGCGTCTTATTTATCAACGGGAGTAACCGCGTATTACGGCCATTAACGTTGCAATTTTGCTAAAAATCGAAGCAAACAACAACACCAAAATATATTTCGCAATTAAAAAAGAAAAATTATTCTAAGTGCCCGAATACGGCATCTTCCTTTGTATAATTTCGATTATAACATGATTGAAATTATACGATAATTCAACCAATCCAATTCAATCCAGTATATATGTATCTATATAATTCCGGTTGTTCCGGACCACCGATCACAATATTCGGCAGCAAAAGAGAAAATATAGTCCCTGTAAAGCATAGTTGTTGAAGATCCGTCGTTTTGTAAGAGGGTAGCCTGTCTAGGCGCAGAGGGTGAGGGGGTGGCGGAAAGTGTTCAATAACAACATCCGGATCGATGGCGGTAACGGTCGTTAGGCAGAGAAACCTTCCTTTTTACCTATCTATACCTACGCGGTGTAAGAAGAAGATAATCAAACCATTGGTTAACACAAAAGTTGCTATTAAATACAACCAGACCGTAATGGTGTTAATAGGGTAACTGACCCTAAACTTAGTAACCTTAGTTAAATTTAAAAACATATGGTTCCTATTTTATTTAAAATGACATCCTGAAACTACAATTCAGCCCTTGAAGTATAGAATTTTGAAGATAGTTAGCATTGCGTTTCCAATATGTATTGAAATTAAAATTATGATGTTAAGCCCGAAAAAATAAATTATTTAATAAGAATTTATAATACAGTTTTGCGTAGAACTTTACTTGGGGACATACACCTAGGTTGTCCTTTAGTTAAGTCAGTTTAAGATTATAAAAGGGTTGGACACAGACAAATTGCGATTTTTCCTTTATTAACGCGCACACAATTTGCGATACAGCTATGCTCTCTATTTTACGATCCAGCATCGCAAATTGCTAATCGCATATATGTAAAACGTGATTACAAATCGATATTTCCGTATACTGTAATATACAAATAGACCATGAACAGAACTGGCTTTTATGCAGCATGTCCTTTGGATGAACCGTAAATAACTGTGTGAAATAGAGAAATTCAGGTCGTGATTTTTACAAAAGAACAATCATGGTGTACGCACATAAAGTGAGATCACGCATGAGTATTTGTGTTCCCAAAACTATCAAAACTATTATATACTATATATACATATAGATTAATGTGAAAAATTGCCAATGATCTTAGGTGGCATAGGGTATTCGATCTGCAGTATTTTATATATGTATTATACACTGTAGCGTGGCAGGTGATACATTGAAAAACTTGTACGCAAGAATTGTAGGTCAGATGCCATATAGATATATTATATGCTACTAATGAACATGGTTTAGCAACGTTCAGCGACTTCTGAATCGGACAGTACAAGCGCTGGATTAGAAATTTTCTGGCGGCAGAAGACCTTTAACGAATAAAACATCAAAATTGTAAAGCACACAAATCACTGACTGCGCGTGGTACTATGCTTAGACATTGGTGTAACGTGTATTAACAATTACAGTTGCAGCAGCGAGAACTAATTGAGTTAATTTATAATATAGTATAATTACACTATTATATAGAGTTGTAGAGATTGTCCCCATGTACGTATATAGGTATATATGACATATTCAGAATGAATTTCTAAGCGTATAAACAGTTTGCAAAACGGGATGCAAGAAATTAACATCTGAAATTTGGGTAATTTTTGTTTCAAATGCCAACAAATTTTTTGAAAATTTTAATATGTTTCTTTATAATTTTAGTGAATATTTTGGATAAAATTTATGAATATAAATGGCTTTTAAGCGCATAAAAATATATAATTTAGATTTCAAAGAATTTAATAGACATTGTAGAAAATATTAGTCACGCTATAATGAAAATCTCTCGCAATTTAAGCCATTCCCACAATTAAGGTATTACGTACAGCAACAGCGTTATCCTTAAAACCCACAAAGAGATGATCCCAATAAGCGATCCCAGTAATAAATAAATGTGATTACAAACCATTTCAGTCAGAAACAATTGTAAGCCAGCAAAATTTACTGAGTTAATGAACAATGCAAATATAATCATTAATTTGATAAGTAGTGAACAAAACAGTTATGAAGACATTTAGTTAACTGCGTTACATCACATGCGACATTTAATATTTTGAATTAATTAAAATTTAGCATTACTCCAATTAATCATGCAATAATATATTTGTGTTAGCCCCCATATTGTAGTATAAGGAGCCATGACGCCCAGGCATGGGAAGTAAAAGCACCGCCTTCTTCTCCGAAGCAATAGCTTAACTTACAAATGTATTCATACGCTTTTGAACATCGTTTAATATATAGGTATAACCTTCCTTCGATAACAGTTCGAACATTGCCAACATCGACATACCAATATTATCAAAACCATAACCTGATTGGATTTGACCTAGAATGCAGTTATTCTACGTGAGAATTTTTCCGAAAAATTTATGCCGAAAACGCTATCAAACAATTTTATACATTTTATACAAACAATTTCATACAACAAATGTATTCATACGCTTTTGAACATCGTTTAATATATAGGTATAACCTTCCTTCGATAACAGTTCGAACATCGCCAACATCGACATACCAATATTATCAAAACCATAACCTATTGGATTTGACCTAGAATGCAGTTATTTGACGTGAAAATTTTTCCCGAAAAATTTATGCCGAAAACGCTATCAAACAATTTTATACATTTTATACAAACAATTTCATACAACAAATGTATTCATACGCTTTTGAACATCGTTTAATATATAGGTATAACCTTCCTTCGATAACAGTTCGAACATTGCCAACATCGATATACCAGGATTATCAAAACCATAACCTATTCGATTTGACCTAGAATGCAGTTATTTTACGTGAAAATTTTTCCGAAAAATTTATGCCGAAAACGCTATCAAACAATTTTATACATTTTATACAAACAATTTCATACAACAAATGTATTCATACGCTTTTGAACATCGTTTAATATATAGGTATAACCTTCCTTCGATAACAGTTCGAACATTGCCAACATCGATATACCAATATTATCCAAACTATAACCTATTCGATTTGACCTAAAATGCAGTTGCTGACGTGAAAATTTTTCCGAAAAATTTATGCAAACGCTATCAAACAATTTTATACATTTATACAAACAATTTCAGACAACAAATGTATTCATACGCTTTTGAACATCGTTTAATATATAGGTATAACCTTCCTTCAGACAGTTAGAACATTGCCAACATCGATACTCAGAGCGAAGATCCTTAATCGAACTGTTAACAGATTTTAGTTTTTAATGATGATTCAACAATTCTCGTTCACGAACGGAAACTCATGAAGTAAAATGTACAGTCATGTACACGCAGAACCTAAGTAGCATTGTATTAAAAATTGCTTCAGTAAAATTGGTTAATCCGTTCCACGCATACTCATGTTGCAAATAATATTATAAAGTTTACATAACGTATAACGGCCAAATGGGTGACTTAACAGTAGAAATAATAGGAAGTTTAGATTTATAAATTCGTATCTACACCGAATTCGCTAGAACACACCAACAGAATCATTTTGAACCATCGGTGACACCTATCCGACCATCTGTTGTTGAGTTATGACCATTAAAATGCTACATCGTGAAGTATTTACACTAGCTATGTGATCTTAATTAAATGATACAAGGTTCCACTACCTACGGTAGTTGTCACATCTTCATTTGAGAAGCCAGATTCAGGATTTACGCTTCAGGGTAAATTCTGAATTTACATCACGAATTATTAAGTTTAAAGGTTAGCTACACGCCAAATGGTTAAACTTCGAAACCGCTGTGAGGGGCAGAGTAAGGATCGGTGGCGTCTCCTCTTGGGTACACCCATGAGCGTGATGATGTGAGTTTAGCCTATGGTTTGGAATGATTCAGACGCAACCGTATTCCTTCTTCGCACATCAACAAATCTTCTGTTGAGAACCTGCACAAAACTGTGCTTCTTATTAACGTCAGAATAAACATTAACAAACATCATTAGCGAACATTAATATCAAATAAAGGTCGATCAATTGTTTGTAATTATGGTCTGTCTTATATGTCCACAATCACACGGTAGTGAAAATGAGTTACACGAGAGCACATTTAGACAGCAACTATTCAGTATTTATAACCGCTCAAACTTAGCGCTGCCCCTCTGCCCAATTCAGGTACTTACTCGGATCGATATAGTTACAAGATATCTTTCTCAC
>JASANE010028033.1:0-16132 GCA_030248225.1 Trileptium ribeirensis
CGATGTAAACACACTTGTCATAAGTTTGGCTAACGAAATTTTGCACCTGGTGTTGTTCGTAAAATAGCAATTTCGGGCAGTCGCTAAAAGTTTATGTGCGCTCTGCGCAGGGCCGCCGCTAGGATGTCCGATGCCCCCCACCCCAGCAGGCTGCGAGGCCCCCCCGACAGGCTGTGAGGCCCCCCAGCAGGCTGCGAGGCCCCTATCACACTTCTTGCAACTAATGTAATCGTTTTCCAATACACTTACCTTAAGACATTATACTCTTAAAAATTTGCAAAGACCGTGTACCCTGAAATTTAAGAGAGCTGTTCTTTAAATTAAGATAGCTTGCATGGTCATAATTTTATAAACAGTCTTTGCAATATTTTAAAACGACATCCTGTATAGCCTGCTCCTTTGTACGTTTGCGCTTTGAAGCACCACTTTCGAATACCCGTTGACTCATTTCACGAACACATATTTCATATATCAAAATTTATTATTATTATGCCTAAATTATAACAAAATTACTAATACTAATATTTATTTTAACCGTCAAGACTTATCACGTAGATAACACCGGAATATAATACAGGGGCCTCAAGGCCTCTACTAGTTTATTTCACACCAAATGCTATACATTAGTTGCATAGATGTTGACCTAAATAAATTTTCGTGTATGTCCGTAAAACAGGCGGCCAGTAAAAACTCTAGAGTTCTAAATGACGGAACGGTTAAACTCATACTCACGATTAGGCTTCTAACCTCTGAGTTTACCTTTGTATATCGTGTACATTTACTTTACGAAATGTGCTTGATGTTGTGTCTGCGGCTCCCAAGTTTTTCACCTTTTCAACGCCACCGAGAGGCCATGAGATGAGGCCCCTGTAAGGGCGCGAGGCCCCTGCAAGGGGCGAGGCCCCCACCCTACTGGGGTACCGGGGTACTAACGGCGGCTCTGGGCTTTGCGTAGGTTGTTTTGTAAATTAGAGAAGTAATTCGAATGTTCATTCGAATCCTTGGCAATGGAGTGATCACCAAAATAGTCGTGCAACCAAAATGTAAACGGGAAGTAATCTGGAATATTATCATCTTCTGATTTTTTGTGGGGGCGTTGCGTGTACAATATAAAGTGTCACCCATTAAGGATTGCAAAGTAATTTAATTTTGTCGTAAATTTTCTACTGCAGACCCGGTTAATGTACAGGTCAGAGCGTCTCGCATAAATTTGTCGTCCCACTTCTACAACACTTACCTTTTAGCTCACACATAGCAGTATGTATCTAGAAAAACGCTTTTTTTCGCATTTACTCTGCAAAGATATCGTTTAGCGCTTACTAAGCTGCGCCCAAACGTCGCCCCTTAGCTCTACACCTTGTCGCGATTCAACGTGGTGTCAAAATACAGAATGTCTTAGAGCACCTCATAGTGTTTAGGTTTCTTCATCAATACAGTCTATTTGCTCCGGCTCTATTTCCATTAATTTTTGTCACCTTGATTCCTTTAGAAGGCGGATTTTGTATAGTCGATTGCTATTAAGCCGATTATCGACCGGTTTGCTGTTATACCTGATATATGAAAATAATTAATTTTATCGAAAGGATTTTTCGATATTCATCTTAGCAACCTTTAGTACACGAGGTAACTGAACGAAGTAGGATGGACATATAATGTATTGCTGCATACCTTTATTTATGATCACTTTTTGGAGCTAAATATATGGTTCTTTTCATTACAACATTTGACTATGTCCAAGCATACCTTTATTTATGATCACTTTTTGGAGCTAAATATATGGTTCTTTTCATTACAACATTTGACTATGTCCAAGTATATCTTTATTTCTGACCACTTTTTGGAGCTAAATATATGGTTCTTTTCATTACAACATTTGACTATGTCCAAGTATACCTTCATTTCTGATCACTTTTTGGAGCTAAATATATGGTTCTTTTCATTACAACATTTGACTATGTCCAAGCATACCTTTATTTATGATCACTTTTTGGAGCTAAATATATGGTTCTTTTCATTACAACATTTGACTATGTCCAAGTATACCTTTATTTCTGATCACTTTTTGGAGCTAAATATATGGTTCTTTTCATTACAACATTTGACTATGTCCAAGTATACCTTCATTTCTGATCACTTTTTGGAGCTAAATATATGGTTCTTTTCATTACAACATTTGACTATGTCCAAGCATACCTTTATTTATGATCACTTTTTGGAGCTAAATATATGGTTCTTTTCATTACAACATTTGACTATGTCCAAGTATACCTTCATTTCTGATCACTTTTTGGAGCTAAATATATGGTTCTTTTCATTACAACATTTGACTATGCCCAAGCATACCTTTATTTATGATCACTTTTTGGAGCTAAATATATGGTTCTTTTCATTACAACATTTGACTATGTCCAAGCATACCTTTATTTATGATCACTTTTTGGAGCTAAATATATGGTTCTTTTCATTACAACATTTGACTATGTCCAAGCATACCTTTATTTATGATCACTTTTTGGAGCTAAATATATGGTTCTTTTCATTACAACATTTGACTATGTCCAAGTATACCTTTATTTCCGATCACTTTTTTGGAGGTAAATATATGGTTCTGATCCCACATCTGATCTGCAAACCTATTTCAAACAAGTAACAAAACAAACAAATCCAGATAATTAAGTCAGGAAATATATATTTGAGAAAAATTGAAAATAAACTAAACTTGAATTTGAAAATAATCTTGTTAGTCAACGACTGCAAGTCACCGTTTCGAGCACTGCTTAGAGCTACAGTCCTCCTACGACTGTAATTAGCAAGGTTGTAACTGGATTTCGATATTGCCAGAAAATTTACGAAATATTTTATTTTATGCAAGGTCTATGCGGTGGCAGTGAGATCATAGAACGACGCCTAGTTTTGTTAGTTACAGACCGATGTTAGGTTTAACAGCTAATTTTGAATAAATATTCTCTATTGGATGAAGAGGTTACATAGCCAAGGGCTGAGCAGATACGATATTTTGAATATTGTTAGACAGGGGTATTTTTCGTCATCGCAGTCTCAAAGCTGTAGCTGTAAATATATACTTTCTTGCTTTTCAGTATAACCCCAGTTTTATATTCCTGCTGATAAAAGCAATCACGATCTGAGAACACAATTGGGATCGATCGATAGACGGTTTACAATGGCCCTGACAGCGAACCACATGTGAAGAGCCGAGTCGATCCTAGTATATCTTGAAGAGCCGCGGTACAGTCTTTATAGTCCTTTCCCAAAAGCCGACCCGAGAAGGACGTGGTTCATGAAAAGCAGAGCCGAAGCAGAACCTGATAATCCAGCTCTTTCTCAACTCTATTACGTACAGCTAAAATATATAAGAAGCATAAGCAAACGTAAGAAAAAAAACTTTTGAAACAAAAATATTATACCTCCACCGCCGCCATGAAACCTTCAACCCGTCAGAATTAAATAAAAATTAATTAACTCCCGAGAATTGCTAAAATGTGTAAAATTTACGGATCGGTGGCAGTATCGATGATGTATCAGTATCGATTTGATTTTCAGTGGAACTATCGATGACTCTAGTTATGCGCGATGAGCTCGCTTCAATTTCAACCGCGCTGGACAGCGAGGTCGATGACGACCAAACTGATGACGATGACTCTGTTGCTGATTCTGTTGATGATGATGGTGGTGATGATGCTGTTCCTGGTGACGATAATGACGATGATGATGCAGTTTCTGATGCTGCTGTTGATGATAATGACGGTGATGATGCAGTTTCTGATGCTGCTGTTGATGATAATGACGGTGATGATGCAGTTTCTGATGCTGATGCTGATGATAATGACGGTGATGATGCCGTTTCTGACGCTGCTGATGATAATGACGGTGATGACGCTGATGCTGATTCTTCTGATAACGATGATGCCGGTGACGATGCCGTTGCTGATGTTGCTGCTGATGATGACGGTGACGATGACGTTGCTGATGTTGCTGCTGATGATGACGGTGATGATGCTGACAGTGGGGATGAAGATTCCGCAGCATCTGTGGTCATATAAGTTATTTCTGTTTCATTTTATGGAAAGCACGTTGTAAAACCAAAGGGTTCCAATATATAACAGCTAAGACTGCAAAAGACTGCATGTTCATAGTTAAGATTGCAAACTCCGCTTTTTATATATCAGTCGTAAAGTTCTGACATAGTCAAATGTTGTAATGAAAAGAACCATATATTTAGCTCCAAAAAGTGATCATAAATAAAGGTATGCTTGGACATAGTCAAATGTTGTAATGAAAAGAACCATACATTTAGCTCCGAAAAGTGATCAGAAATAAAGGTATGCTTGTACATAGTCAAATGTTGTAATGAAAAGAACCATAATATTTAGCTTGACAAAAGCGATCATAAATAAAGGTATGCTCGGACATAGTCAAATGTTGTAATGAAAAGAACCATATATTTAGCTCCAAAAAGTGATCAGAAATGAAGGTATACTTGGACATAGTCAAATGTTGGTAATGAAAAGAACCATATATTTAGCTCCAAAAAGTGGTCAGAAATAAAGATATACTTGGACATAGTCAAATGTTGTAATGAAAAGAACCATATATTTAGCTCCAAAAAGTGATAATAAATAAAGGTATGCTTGGACATAGTCAAATGTTGTAATGAAAAGAACCATAGATTAAGCTGCAAAAGTGATCATAAATAAAGGTATGCTTGGACATAGTCAAATGTTGTAATGAAAAGAACCATATATTTAGCTCCAAAAAGTGATAATAAATAAAGGTATGCTTGGGCCTAGTCAAATGTTGTAATGAAAAGAACCATATATTTAGCTCCAAAAAGTGATCAGAAATAAAGGTATACTTGGACATAGTCAAATGTTGTAATGAAAAGAACCATATATTTAGCTCCAAAAAGTGATCATAAATAAAGGTATGCTTGGACATAGTCAAATGTTGTAATGAAAAGAACCATATATTTAGCTCCAAAAAGTGATCAGAAATAAAGGTATACTTGGACATAGTCAAATGTTGTAATGAAAAGAACCATATATTTAGCTCCAAAAAGTGATCATAAATAAAGGTATGCTTGGACATAGTCAAATGTTGTAATGAAAAGAACCATATATTTAGCTCCAAAAAGTGATCATAAATAAAGGTATGCTTGGACATAGTCAAATGTTGTAATGAAAAGAACCATATATTTAGCTCCAAAAAGTGATCATAAATAAAGGTATGCTTGAACATAGTCAAATGTTGTAATGAAAAGAACCATATATTTACCTCCAAAAAAGTGATCATAAATAAAGGTATACTTGGTCATAGTCAAATGTCGTAAAAGGCATAACTAGGGGAACATATGTTTGCTACAGAGAACTATGCTTCTCTTCAATAAACATTTAGCATAAACTTTTGTATTTTCGCAAATATATTGCGCTAAGTCCTAACGTTAGTTGGCAAATATGAATGTTGCAATAATGCAGTTGCAACATTCGTATTCCTAACTAACGTTGGGAGTAACTGCACTAAATTCTTGAAAATACACCATTTTGTACTAAATCAACACTTTTATTGAAAAAAGAGCTATTGCATGAAGCAAAGTGATTGTGCGATATAATGCTGTTAAATGAAGATATGTATAAGCTCTTACAAAAAAGATCTTCTCAATGTATTTCAAAGTTGCAATGCCGTCACATTTCTTATTATTCCTCAAGAAAACATACAATTGTTGTTAGAAAAAACGGCCCATGCCAACTTACGGGTCCGAAGTATAATGCGTGCCATTCCGTTCTCGATATACTAAACCTAAGCCTTAGTCTTAGCCTAAGCTAAGGTCCATATATGAGCCATATACTAAGCCTAAGCCTAAGTCGGGGTGCTGGCGCCCCTCGAACACCCCGCTCTAAGCTGTTATTTTTTCTAAAGTTATAACGTCCGGTTCCTAAATTTAACATGGGCCGTCATTATTAATACTTCATGTACTTTGGAAAAAACGATTTGGTAGGGGTAAAACGGCTCAAAAAGTTGATCGAAGTTCAAGGTGGATGGATATGGATTATGGTCATTATTAATATTTCATGTACTTTTTACGAATTCAACAACCTCCTTTTTCGCTTAAACAATCATTAACATCGTCGTCTGTGCAATATGACCTAGATAACTAATTATTTGTATACTGATTTACTATAGTTACTTCCATAAGATCTCAATTCCACGCGTTAAGTTCCATCTCAGACTGACTGTTTTTAGCACTTTTTAGGTGGCTAGGCAATCTAATTTTGATTATAATACAGCACCTTACATATAAGGGCGATCACTGGATTGCGCTCAATAAGCAAAAGTGGTGGACCGCAATGGTTTCCTATTCGATGGAACATATTTAACCCATTAATGGCTGAAAATTAATTTGCGTATCATTCAATGCTTGAGGACTGATCACGGTTCCACGGATCGAATACGAGTTCGACAACGGAACAAAACAACTGTGCTATTTAGGAGCTTCTGTGCGTTTCCTCAAAAAACCTCGCAAAGCGAACGGGTAACAAATCGTGTGCAAACACATGCTATACGACAGACTTAGTTAACACAATAGTTCACAGTGTGTGATGTCCACATTTGCTATCAATAGCCATTACATGTTAAGACGATGCCAACAATCATCGAAGCCATTAAACCGTATCAAAAATAAAAAGTTGTCTAATAACGTGGAGATAGCGAACTAATTACGCTTTGATGTTGATAACATATAGCTGATGCAAAGCTTCTATATGTCACGGGAATAATCTTGTGAAGCCGTATAACCGTACTTTTAAGTCTGTGTGTTCGCAATGTTGCCTTTGCGCGTGGAATTGTCAATTGTCTTTTGCAACGGAACCAGTTGTAAAACTCTCAGTGGGCTGTATTTGAATTATCTTTGAATTGTTTGCTATTCTACTGATGTTATCGATGAAAATATATTGTTTCTTTGTTAAGTTCATAGCTGTGCATTGCTGCTGATACGATATACCAACCCGGAACGGTTCATGGCAATTCTTTTGTACAAAGACGGATTATTCGCTTTCTTTTAGATGGCTAAGCTTTAGCATTAGCATTTGAATACATATATTCCAACAGCCCCTATTACATGGTTATCGATTTGTTTTCAGTTTGTACGAACGGTCTTGAGTATCAACTTTCGACTACTCCGACGTCATCTAGTCGAGGCACAGTAACAGAAACCGCTGACGAATGTATATTTTTATGCTACAATGATTCTGGTTGTAACAAGGTTAGTTAGTTAGATTCTTATTAAAATTAAAAACATTTCATCGTGGATGTTTTTCTTTTTCTCTGCCGGAATGATTGTAAAATCGATGTCAGCCTTTTGCAATCATTTGGTTCAAATGACACCAGCTCAATTTGTGAATTGCTTATATTAACTGAGACTTTCGTGTGGTGAATTATTCTAGTTGCACCTGCTGTAATATTCGCTCACTTTTTACGAATTTCCTTAACGAATTGTACAACCACTCCAATATAGCTCAATTGTATGCGTACGCAATTTTCAATTCCACAACACGGGTTCGAACCTTGGTGTCGGCTTCAGTTTGTCAAACATTGCACGGTAAACAAGTTAATTCGGACAGGAAAGGGTTATATGAGACTTCGTTCTCTCTGTCTTTCTGAATCAATACTTTAATGTTAGTAGGTACACACGTGAAATGTTTTCTAAATAAAATGTGAATATGTATACACAAGGTGTAAATGGTTCGTGTACGCAACATGCAAAACTATTTTAACAGCGATGTCCTATCATACTGTTTTATTTTGTGAGATTTTTCGGATTACGCTATATTCACCAGTACTTATTGGCTTAAATCATAAATTTTGTAAGAAAATGTTTGCTTCGTAAACCATTTCCTGCTCACAAGATCCGTCAGTTGATTTAGATTCTAAGACTCTCATCGTGGTATTTTAATGGCTCAAAATTCGCCAAATTGCAATATTATTTCTTGAACATAGGCCACACCATATTAACACGTAGATATTGTAAAAATGAAAATAGACATTTTTGTAATATAGCAACGTGTTGTGTTAACTAGACGATTAAAATTAAAATGTCTTTCAATAATTAGTAGCATAATCTGCATTGCTGCGACTGCGAGGTACTGCTTCGGATTAATGCAGATCCAAAGAATTAATTATGGCTTGGTTCAGCTACTGGCTGCTAATTTCTTCTAAGGTCTGTTTTTTTATAAATAAACTATTTCAGCTCCCTAACCCGCGTTCTAAGCTGTCCCTTTTTCTAATGTTATACCATAACGACCCTCATGGGTTACTTGGACCAACTGCTTCATCATTATCGTTTAGGCTGGAATAACCCGAGTCGTATCAAGCGACAACAAACACAGCTATCAGTGTGACTTGGACGAGACGTTCGCTTCGTGTGATTTTGATTCCAAATTTGTTACATCGATTACATCGTCTGATTTGGTCGTCGGTGAATCACTTAGCGTTGGATGTATTCGATGTGCCAAGGGACCGATTTTATATCCTGAAAGTGAGTACCCTGATTAAACTATTTCATATTCGGTTCCTTTTATTTCTATAGTCTGGTGGAGCAGTAGAAATTACATATATTGTAGTGGGATAGCATAATGTGCTTTTTTACTACTGGGTATGTGCTATTTATACTTGGTTTTAAATGCACCAGAAATGTTATGTTTTCTACAAGTGAAATATTAGTATATAAAAATCTTCGTTCATAATCTATGTGCTCGAACTAGTTCAATCCATCATCTAGTAAACTACTCTAAATTATCTACGTTCCAGCCATAACCAAACAACCTACAGTACCCGCCAGAAATAACCGCTCCGCGTTTGATGTTCATTCATGCTAATTCTGAGAAACTTGTCTTTCCGCAGAAACTTGTCCTGTTCCAAAACAGGTTGGTCAATGCATGTCGGTTATAGATGGTAGCGTTAATGGGCATATTAGAAGTTCAAATGCTTTTTATGCTATTTTAAAGCCGGTTATTTTCAGAATAGCATAATATTCAAAGAAAAAACAAACCTTTAAAATGAGGATCGACCTCACGATCACATGACTATAACGCATGTGACTTACCAATCGGCTACTCATAACAGATTTACGAATTTGTTAAATGCTTTACAAAGCTCAGCGGTAATTTGGTGCGTTTAAAAATGCATCATTTACGTTAAGATGTGTGCGGTAGGGCCGGAATTTGTCACAGTCTTCCGCGGCTCTAAATCCATGCTTAGCTAGCCGCGATTACCAGTGTAGCATTTTTTGGGACGAGCCAGACCGTACAAATATATTTAACTAATAGTAAAGCGAGGCTGATAAATTGTCACAAGGGCCGGAATCGGCTCTAAAACAAGAAATATATGACGACAATGGAAAATCGCGAAATAATGGAAATATGCGATACACATTTCGGTCCTATATTCGTAAAACATCCTTCCTGTTACAAAAGCATAATTTTAATGTATGAAAGGACATGTATTACATAGCTGTTAGGTTGGCTTGTAAAATGCGCTTAAACAAAAATTTTGAAAATAGCGATATTTATGTTATTATTGTACCGGCATTTAAGCGTCGCTTTAATTACTACTAATCTTGTCTTTTTTGGGCCTATAGCTAAAGATTTTCCCTGGAACACAATCTGCTAAACTGAATGTAATAAATATCTTTTCAGTAGTCCGTCCCGGCTATCAAACCCTGAGACATAGACACTCTCGGCTCGTACAAACATACTAGCATAGCTTAGCTATTTATTTTATTTATGAAAGGCCAGATGTAGCTGCGCCATTTTGTTATGAGCCGGAATTGACTCTGTGACAGAATTCGGCCCTAGGTGCACACATCTTAAGGCAAATGATGCATAACACGAAATCAGCTATCGTTACAACAAGAAAATACCTAACAAATTCGATTTCACAGACTCTAACCTGGCGTATAATACGAGTTTTAGGAGAATCCTCAACGCCAGGGGAGGGGGAGGTGGGTGACAGAGGCGGGCAGATTTTATCAAGGCAGGATATCCGACAATGTTGACTTTGAGCAACGTTAGCGTAAAAAAGATGGGTATAGTAAAATGTTTTTAGAATATTTTTGATTTATCCCATGCGATTTCGCTGTAAGCGCTTAGTCCAGTATCTAATAAGCTAAGCTTATGGCTTAACATACCGACACATTGGAAGCATCCAATCGCGAACGACTCATTGGTTGTGTAATTGCTTTCTGACGAAATCTGTGTTAAATCAGAGTCCCGCTTGCAGTAATCCGCAGAAGTGACATCGTCTTCGGCTGGCGTTTCGCCATACAAACAGGTTATTTCACTTTCAGCTTCAGAACGAGGAACAATTCCTGCGACTAAGCAGCCCGCGTGCTCAACACATATTCGAGCACAATGTTGAGTCGTCTGAACGATTTCGGAACGGCTAAATCCATTCTTTATTTTCGAAGTCATATTGCGTATTTGGAACGAAATATCGCCAGCGCATGCTAAAATAAAACCCAACAGTAAAGATAAAACTGGTGGATAAAAATAACAATGACTAATGATGAAAGTGTTGCGCGTGTAATAACAGCGTATTTGTATCCGGTTGGAATAAGTATTATGCTCTTTCAAGCGATCGAATGAATTCCTATATAATCTGTTCATAATCGCTTCCTCACATGATGGGTACAGCTTAAAAATTCACCGTTCTTAATAAACAATTTGTGGAAATGCATCAATTGTCAAGAAATTACATAGCTAGAGGTTGTACATATATGATAATGCTATATGACATCCCTGCTATTATTTTTCGGCAAATGAGATTTCTTTACCCAATGTCGCCATTATTTACGGGATGTTGTGGTTGATTATGCATTTGATTCAAGATGAGCTGTTTATAGTTACCGATAGTTGGTTGAAATAAAATTTTGTCGTAGTTAAGCCGAGATCAGCCACGTTCATCGTGTCGCGAAGCAGCAGATATAATCATCGAGAAGCGCGAGCAAATAATGTGTTTAAAGCGTCGTGACAAAAACTGATAGAACTGTTTTTTCTGGTATATTTTTTAAGCATTTAGATCATAAATAAGCATAAATACATCACCATTCTACTGAACTATATCAGCGCCACATTTAGTTTTGTCACATAATAAGAATTTTCGATATCAAAACGTTTCACAAGTGTTTTTAACAGAGTCAGTTAAAATGTATTTAGGTGTGTATGGCAAGCCAAAGATAGGCATTTCGCTGTGCAAATGTTTTTAGAATTATTCATGCTTTAAAGTTTTTGCACCAGTTACTGTAATAAAATACCATGAGTTACTATCACAGCAAAATGCATACTTGAGTAATTGTCAACACCCAATATAACATTTGTACTTGTGTTATAGACCGGCCGGAGAGTCCGTAAAACGTCCGGCCGGAAAATACCACAGGCCAACAATTTTTCCCGCTGTTGTACAACAGTAAGATCGGCGGACATCTCCAAGATTCATTTTGCAAAATTTTTTTGTGATATTTTTTTCAATATCAAATTTTTCAGTGCTGATTATAAACAAAATTATGTAAAGCCACAATGCTCTTTACGATACAGTTCTCATTACAGTGCAACAACAAACACATAATATGCCAAGCACCCTCAAAAACATCTTATATGTTAGGACGAAGCCTATAGCGACCATAGCTACGTGATGGCCTCTAATGCTTACGGAATAAGTATAAAGCAGATATTAATTGCTCAATACTACCTTATTTGCATTTTTTGCATAATTGTGGTAAGACCCGAGACCATTTCAGTTGGTACGCGGACTCGAGCGAATTTGTTCAAACGTATCCCGCCATATTTACATTTTATATCCACTGTCGACGCTACTGACATATGTATATATTGCTTGCAAATACAAGCGCCCAAGTATGAACACATTCCTACCGTTACGACCGTTTATCTGTTTCTAAAACATATTCGCCACTACACCAATTACACTATAGATTATTTCCAAAAGCGTATACTTAAATGATAATCAGATACTTAATGTATCCTTTATATACTATTCAAATCACTTTGACGACATGAGTTAAATCAGCGCAGTCAGTTCAAGGGTTAAAGACTTAGGGTTAAACTAAGGCTCAGGTTGCAAGTTAGTAGTTTTGGGCACCGGCCACATTTTCTAAAATTTTTGCAAGGACGCGGCTCAGGCAAAGCTTGGCCGGCTGGCCAGTGGCCTATCGGAGGCGCAAAGCTTAACGGCTATTCCGGCTGGCCCCAACACTAATTGCTGCAACTGTTGTACATTTTACGACGATATAACATTTTTATATGAGCTACAATTTGAATTAGCCATCGGTTCCAACTTGGAGTCAAATAACATGTCATACATCTAAAACAAATATCTTGTTACAGCATCATAGACAAAACATTGATGCTCATAATAGTATAATAGTTGAATCATAACAAAACAATAATAGTATAATAGCCCATGTGATAACTAGTCACCAAATGAACCTTAATCTACGTTCAAAATTATGTTGTCGCTACAAGCCTTCTATACCACTAGGGTGATATCATACATGGTCATAGGGAGGAAGGAGGTTACCCCCTTACCCCTCCGCCCCCGCCACCCGCTAATCCGTCCTGGCACGCTGGAGACCTCCCAGCCACCTACGATTACTCTTCTTGGACCTCGGATCTCCTTCCATGCATAAATGATATATACTGTATAAGGGGTTGTAAACGATTTGAATCTGTACAATTCCGAAGCAGTGATTCAGTTACGCTACTCTATCAGGCCCCGATTTCGCAGCGTCAGCATGTACGACACAGTAATTCATGTAAATAAGTCACTACAGTAATAATTGTTGTAAATTCTTACAAATCTTAGGAACCGGCTGTATAACCTGCAAATTGTTCTCTTTGTCAGTTATCAAAATATCGTTATCGCCCGGTTCTGTGATTTCGGTAATTGTTAGAATCTTTTCTAAAACACACACGAAATGAAGACAAAAACACAAAGTTAAATATCGCTAAAATCTGTTATAAGTAGGAAGCGAGAATATTAGAAACATGCTACTCCCGTTCTAGCGAAAATAATTCCCAGAATAAAATTGAAACAGTACCTAAAACACATAATTAGAACAAAAAACCTTAAATACTATAAAATTGATGAAAACAGAGTAATTTACCCGTTATAAATTATATTACTATATATAGTAATATTTATATATTTTATAAGAATAATGAAAATTATTTTTAAAATTAATATCCAGTAACTGTGCAGGAAACATCAAAAGCTTTACCGAGAACATTCGGTTTCACGGGTATATATGTATATGCGGGAGGGTCGTAAATCAATTTATTCCTAAGTCGCTGCATAGTATCAAGAGTCCATGATGAATCGTTGAACAAGAGTGTGACTCTAATGCCTCACTTGGACACGTTTTAGGAATACGTGATTCATTATTATGTCATGTGTCAAACTTTTAGATTGGACAAATTTGCCGCGTTTGTATTGTCCCTTTCAACTTTCGTCCTGCCCATCCCTAAGTTATGTCCAAACCTTCAATCATTTGTTCTATCTCCCAACTTTTTTTTATTACATTTGGACAAATGTTTAGCGGAGATAGCAGAATCAAAGTTAGGGGCTGAGGATGACAGTTGAAAATTAGTCCACCCCCAAAGAATGAGCCAGATGACAAAATGCAAAAATCGACCGTGTTTTCCTGCAACGTCACGCTGTTCTTGAAGATGAAAATCGTAAAACTAATACATAAATTGGTGAATCAAAAAGCACATAAACTTGATTGAAAGTTTGGGCACTGTAAATACACACGACACACGGAGCAGCAGAGAAATAATTTGCACAACGAGTAAACCCATCGCCATATGATTCTTATGTAATCCAGGGGTGTTTGCTTTAGGCACATCACTTCACTACGAAATTCGTCAATTTTGATGGTAAAGCGATATTTTCATTATTCAACTAAACCGACAGAAAAGTTTTAGCAAATGACTATTTGGGCTTTATTTATGATTTTTTTTTCTATTTTCATGCGTTACCAATAGGCTCACTTCTGTAAATTTCAGGAAATAATATTTCTCAAAAAACTGGGGGGAGTGCTTTGCATGTAAAAACAATATCGCTGAGATATACATTCGTACGACCAAAGAAGCCCAACAAATTTAAAAATTTTAGTGCCAAAACGACGCCAATTTTATTGAGTCTTTTCTGTGATATGTCTCAAACTTTATTTAATAGAAGTAAATGTAAAATTTAATAGAATACCATTAGGATCGTATTGATGACCGGAGTTGAATGATTGAAAATTGATTTAAATCGTTTATGAATTAAGAATTAATTTGTCCCATTATGTGAAATCCTAAGCCTTAGCCTAAACGTTAACCATCAAACCACCTGATTTTGACACCGTCAGCTCGTCAATGTGGTTCGAATGCTAAAATAATTAATGCATATTGAGAAAAATTTTTTCCGGAAATTCACCGGCAAACAAAAAGCCGAAAAAATGTAATCAATATGTGATTCTAATGTGGCTATTGACGAATCGAGTCAAACAGTACCAATATTGTTGGTGTTTCTTAAAAATTACCATTTTGGATCTGGCGGCTTAGGTAAAATCCAAACCGTCCATTTTGTTATTACAGGATATAACTTGTTAAAAATTTATCTAATTTGGCTCATGTGTTCAAAGACATAATCATTACGTCAGATTTATTCATGAAGCTCATCATCCATGCTCCTCGACATTTTCATTACGTTAGCATAAAATTTTTAAAATAATGTATCTAAGTAAAATTAAATTAATGCTACCAACCCAACGATTTCAGCGCAGCATCTAATTATGCGTTATTAGCAGCAATTGCTTGCTAATCTCGCTGAATACATAATGGTACATACATTTTTAGTACATGATATGCACGTAGAATTTCAAATTTTGTGAGATTTTTTATCATAATGTTTAGTTAAAAATGTATAGTCCAAATTATCTAAACTTATAGTGAATTTATTTAGTATATCGCCTATTTATTTGCTATATTAATGAGTAAATTCGTCTTGGCTCTGCCAAATTATGTCAGAATATTTTTTGTATTTGATCTATTCGGCTGTATGTGAATCGTAACTGAAAAATATTAAGGCTCATCTCTACTTCCGAGACTCAGCTATAATAATTGACAGGTTAGCTGTAAAAATATTGGAAATTTGCAAGCGACAGATGAGTGACCAAAATGCCGCTGTTTTAGTTTTTCTATTGGCCTAAAAACACTTAGTCTACCTCAAAGTGCGAAGCCGGAATGACATCTTTGGTCCTCGGAATGACATATAAATACAGCGAGATTTCAAGCCAAATTAGGTAAAAACTCAAAAGTTATATTATGGCAGCGCCCATAGTTGAACAGGTGACAGCGTTAAACAAGTGTCTGGTTGGATTATTCCTGCGGAAATTGTTAAGGCTATATCAATAGTAAAAGCTTGCCTCCGGAAGATATGACGTGCACTATAAAAATAGGAGCTCAAACTGCATATCATTTCATAAGCTATTAGATGACGACATATAATTTAGCTTAAAAATGATGTCTTTAAATATAACCGTTGTTTGCTGCAATTTTCTCTATTTATAAACAACTCTGTGATTGCCATAAAAATTTGAGCCAGATCGGTTTATTTGATGTCAAGTTATTGAAGATAATACAAACAGTAATATTATGTTAATTTTGGCCGAAAGATTCAGATTGATTAACGTGTGCTTCCCAGACGGTGGAGGTAAGCATGGATTTATTTTTACCGTTGGTACGGCCTCTTCAGCGCAATTAATGGGACAAAATTTGGGTAACTGACCTATCCATTATCTAAACGGTTGCATTGAAACTTAAGTTTGTGCATATATAAATAGAAAAAGTGTAGCGAAATATATTTTTTGTATAGTTTATAGAAAAGAAGACTAAAAACATTCATTTCTAATTTTGTATAGACATTTGAATGAGTTTTTATTAACAGTAGGGTCAATCACAGTACGATAATGATGTATCTATACATGAAAATATAGAATAATATTTTGGAAACATTTCACTGAGCTGTCCCATGCGCTTCGAACGATACATAAACGTACACG
>JASANE010028034.1:0-27094 GCA_030248225.1 Trileptium ribeirensis
ATACTATCCACTACGTCATTTAGGACCTGTTGCTGGATTCTTTTTAAGAAGCATCGCAAAGCGAGCGAATAACAACACGTGTGCAAACCCATGCCGCAAGACAAAATCAGTAAGCAACTCGTTACATTATGTACGATGTGGGAAATGTGTCAGTTTACGAACGAATGGGTTAAAATATATACTGATTATCTTTCATCGTACTCAACAAATGCTATAACCCAGTACTACTTTAATGCATTTATTTCTAATTTTTTTAATGGAACCATATGAATAAAAGTTGTTCCATGTTGTTTTTTCTGTTTTAGACGACTTCGTTTCTGCCAAAAGGAGTGCTATTTTGGAATACGATAAAATAGTTTTGGGTAACTACACGAGAACCGTTAGCTACCCATTAAACAGGCAACTGTTTTAGACCGCCTGTCGGTCCGCAATTGCTCCGGCAGACGGCCAATAGCAGGCTGTCGCCCAACAGCCGGACGTCGGCTAACGGTCGGAAAACCGCCAACAGTCGCCCGTTACGTTACAATTTTCGGCAGGCAACTATCACCGGTCGTTTTGGCAGCAGTGACGTATTGAAGTAGGGTATGAGCGAAGTGCCTCTTTCGAAGCGTTTGACACATAGCAGGATCTCTGCGCAATGTGTACACTTTTCTTTTGCGCTATTGCTTGACTGCTTTTTTCTATCTCAGCTATTTAATATATTTCAACGTTTTCAATATATCAGCTCATTCTACGCAGTACTCTGGGCTACAGCAGTGATAATAAAGATGTTAAATAGTTTTCCCAGGTCAAAACAAGTCCAAATATAGCTTGTAATTAATTCTTGACACGGATTCAGATTTGTCCAGTATATATATGACGTTCAGTATAATTAGAAACTTGCGCGGAATAACGCACTTCCATAACGCACCTTAAATTTCCCAAACGAAATGGTTTACAATCCTCGCGCATGGACATCGACAAATTACGTGGTCGTTAGTGCTATATCATACATATTGCCAGTCCGATTATTCCGTTGGGGGATAACCGTGGTCGGTGGAGGGTCATCTCATGGGGAACAGGGGCCCACGTGGGTGTAGTTTCTCCAAGGGGGTGCTGAAAAAGTTGAAGATTCCCCGTTGAAGACCTATTTTTGCCGGTTTTACCCCCATTTTTACTAATTTCCACCCTATATTTGCCAATTTTTGGTAAAATTTTCTGCACGAGGGATGTGGATTAGAGGGAGGGAAATAGGGTTGTTATCTCAGGGTGGGGGTACATAAGGGCCTCGCAGGGTGTCTCAGGCTTAAGAAAGCTTGCTCCCTCCCCCCCCCCGAACCCCTGATTCGACATGTATGTGTTATATGTAGATAATTTTGTTCTGTTCAAAAAAGGCGTCTGGTACCAATTATATAATTATGCGTCATACATATGCATATTTGGTGTTTATCTCCTCTAATCGAATTTGGCTAACTTTGAAAATACAATGATAATTTTCGTATCAGTCGACTAGCCGGTTTCACAAATATCCATTTCGGCTACATTTATGACAATTTTGATTCGATTTTTTCTTCCCAATAGATACCGGAAATTAGAACCCAAAAAGTCGAAAAAAATCTCTATACATGTGTAATTTTACATGTCATACGAACCTCATTAATAAGCTGAGTCGGTTCATGGGTTACGTAGTTATAGCCATTTATGTGAAATCCTAAGACTAAGGCCAAGCCTCAGCTCTACCCTTAACCTAAATTGTTATCCCGTGAACTCATTCAATACATTTTAACACAATTCGACTCAGTCGACAATGCGGTTCTAATGATATATAAAATTATACAATTATAGAATAAATTTTCTTCGTAATTCTTGGGTGCCGAGGGTGACCAATGTAAACGTAAAAAATCAGAACAAAATTGTCATAAAGTGTAGCCGAAATGGATATTTGTGAAACCGGCTAGTCGACTGATACGAAAATTATTCATTGTATTTTCAAAGTTAGCCAAATTCGATTCAAGGAGATGTGCACTATGTATGCACGCAAAAAAGATAATTATATCAATTGGGTACCAGACGACTTTTTTGAACAGAGGGAACAAAGGAGTTACGTATAACTTTGACGTGTCGAATCAAGGGTTCAGAGAGGGGAGGGAGCAAGCTTATTTGAGCCTGAGACACCCTGCGAGGCCCTTATGTACCCCCACCCTGAGATAACAACCCTATTTCCCTCCCTCTAATCCACATCCCTCGTGCAGGGAAGTTTACCAAGAAATTGGCAAATATAGGGTGGAAATTGAGTTGGAATCGGGGGTAAAACCGGCAAAAATAGGTCTTCAACGGGGAATCTTCAACTTTTTCAGCACCCCCTTAGAAAAAGTACACCCACGTGGGCCCCTGTTACCCATGAGATGACCCTCCCACCGACCACCGGTTATCCCCCAACGGAATAATCGGACTGACAATATGAATTATATAGCACTAACAACCACGTAATTTGTTGAATGTTCTAGTGCGCGAGGATTGTAAACCATTCCCGTTTGGGAAATTTAAGGTGCGTTATGGGAAGTGCGTTATTCCGCGCAAGTTTCTAATTATACTGAACGTCATATATATACTGGACAAATCTGAATCCGTGTCAAGAATTAATTACAAGCTATATTTGGACTTGTTTTGACCTGGGAAAACTATTTAACATCTTTATTATCACTGCTGTAGCCCAGAGTACTGCGTAGAATGAGCTGATATATTGAAAACGTTGAAATATATTAAATAGCTGAGATAGAAAAAAGCAGTCAAGCAATAGCGCAAAAGAAAAGTGTACACATTGCGCAGAGATCCTGCTATGTGTCAAACGCTTCGAAAGAGGCACTTCGCTCATACCCTACTTCAATACGTCACTGCTGCCAAAACGACCGGTGATAGTTGCCTGCCGAAAATTGTAACGTAACGGGCGACTGTTGGCGGTTTTCCGACCGTTAGCCGACGTCCGGCTGTTGGGCGACAGCCTGCTATTGGCCGTCTGCCGGAGCAATTGCGGACCGACAGGCGGTCTAAAACAGTTGCCTGTTTAATGGGTAGCTAACGGTTCTCGTGTAGTTACCCAAAACTATTTTATCGTATTCCAAAATAGCACTCCTTTTGGCAGAAACGAAGTCGTCAAAACAGTAAAAACAACATGGAACAACTTTTATTCATATGGTTCCATTAAAAAAATTAGAAATAAATGCATTAAAATAGTACTGGGTTATAGCATTTGTTGAGTACGATAAAGATGAATCAGTATATATTTTAACCCATTGGTCCTGCAACTGACACATTTCCCACATCGTACATAATGTAACGAGTTGCTTACTGATTTTGTCTTGCGGCATGGGTTTGCACACGTGTTGTTATTCGCTCGCTTTGCGATGCTTCTTAAAAAGAATCCAGCAACAGGTCCTAAATGACGTAGTGGATAGTATATGCTACTCCGAGCCAAACCGTTCAGGTTCACTCCGCTGTTGCGGAAATGTCTGTTCAAAACTGTACAAAATGTGCATTAATTCAAGAGGGAAAGGATTAATGAAGGAAGTTCAATTAAAAATGGGTGAATAAATTGCAGTATTTGCACAAAATTCAGTGTTATATATAAGTCATGACTATTTTTCCATAAGATGTCAAAAAATCATGCTATAGACAGTAGGTTTGAATTTCCAAGCAAAATGGTAATGACAAAGTTACATTTAAATACTTACTTGATAAAAATGATATAAAATTTATGCTCAATCGATTTAAAGAGACACAAAAATATGCAGATACATTACTGTAAAATATGTTGTTGACTTTCTAAAATGATCCTCCCTATAACGTTGTCTAATCTAAAATGATATTTCGTAAGTCGTTGTTTATGTAAAATGCTTTTCTTTTTGACACACAATTATTTACGATTCATGAATACGGTTGTAGCTTAGTGAACACATTTCATCCGGATACGTATAAATATATTGGCCCATGTCAACTTTAGGGTGTAAGCTCACACTTCATACGGACATCGATAGTGCATAAAATATTTGAAATTTCATATGTTATTTCGTTATTCTTTCATAACGCTCTCGGAATGAAAGCTTAAAACCATGGCGCTTTAGTCATAATGATTGGGCATAAAATAGAAGATGTACAAATGATGAATCCAATAACAAGCTGTGTACTTTCTCTCAGTTCTTTTTCTGTGTGTGAGGGAGTTTAAAAGAAATGTGTAACATCAAACAGCGTATAGCATTAAAAATTTACTACAATATGTGTTTTCACTGCATCGTGTACATTAGTTGCTTTCTATTATCTAAACATCTGTTTTGCTTGAACTTTCACAGAGTCGAATCAATGCTGGAGTTTAATTTATACCTAGCTTCAGTATAGATGGTCTGGAGCCATATCCGGTTTGACTAATTCCGGTACTCAAAATTTGCGCTTGTGAAGTTATATATTTATTATCGGAAGTATCACTATATCTAATATTAAACAGTATCAAACAAAAATGTACTAAACAAAAACGTTGAGATATAGGTATCATAGTCATAGACGACTTTAATATTATACCGTTCGCAACAAATATCTGACACTCTAATAAATGGCGAAACCATGAAAATTTTTAATAATCTTGACAAAAAATTAAAAGAAAACAGCTTAGGATGGGTTTAAACTAAGTACCTAAATTCGGAGAATGTAATACTAGAACATTTAGCTATTGCCGCAATATGAAATTTTACCCAGTTATGTTTCATTTAATTTGTTTGCAATGTCGAAAATTTGGCACTATGATTTAGAAATTGACATGGTCGTTTAGAACAGCATAAGGCAAATCAAAGCGAATCGTGCAGCGAATTCTATTCAATACAACGCCACAAGTTTTGTGTTCAAAACGTTAATATACAGATATAAAATTTACTAATACAGTTATTGGATTGCATCAACAGTTTTAGGATAAAGATTTTTGAGGCCTTCCAGGAAATCTATCTTCGCGTCCAATGTTGCTACCAACAGTTAAGCCAATTACTGTGCACATTCACATTCTTATTGTCACGATACGTAACATCGCGTAGTATACAAGCATATCTTATAATACAACAGTGCAGTATGCTAATAGCGATATTTAAGTGTTGTGTTTGGCAACCGTTTTCATAGTGCCGAGTAGCGTATTGCAAGTTACAACTGTTGGTCGCCGCTTTTCCCTAGCGATTAGACGACAGCAATCGAGAATAAAAATAATACTCGTTCCTAATTTATTAATATGAAAGTGATGAAAACGCTTCAAATTTATTGACAACGAGTCAAACTATTGATTTACACTGCTAACTACGGAAATCACACTCATGTAGCACAGACGAAATCCGAAAACAATGTCGCAGCCCTTCGGACGTAGCAATAGTATATCGAACTTTTGCTTCGATATCAACAAAACAATTCAAACCCAACAAAACACTAAGCATAACAGTATTAGTTGCCAGGTGACAACAAAAATGTTCTAAAGCTCTCGTTAAGAGTTTGATGTGCCAGCTACTAGACGTTAAGTTAGTTCTACATCCAATGCGCCTGTTATACAAATACATTGGGCTGATTTAGAAAAATGAATGCCTTTTTAAGCCAGACGATCTGGAAGAAAAATAAGACTGTACACTCTTTTAGTAATCACAACAAGCCGTGTCGAGTAAACAAACTATGTTATTGCAAAGTAAAAACCGTTTGATCTTATATGCCCTAGGTACCAGCAAGTATTAAGTAAGAAAATATGAAAAATTAAAAGCGAAGTTTAGAACGCCATAGCAGCCATATATATCAGATTTAGCACGAAGAAGAGAATGGCCCGCCGAGCCGCAGTTATATAATCCATTAGCTCTATGGAAATATTTTGCGTAAAATACGCAAAATAATTAACACAGAAACTAGCAATGTAATTTATTTTGGTAAAACATTTGGATGCAAGCAAGTTGGCAACAATAAAGGCGCAGATGCGATTTGAAAAGTGGGGGAGAGCTTCGTAGTACAGCTCTAGACGAAATACATATAATGTAAAAAAATTAAAACATAAAATTGCAAAATGTAAATTGAGGGTGTAGATACTGGCATATATCTATAACAATAGGGGTTTTATTGTATAAATAGAGCTCCCGCGATTTCTAAGATATATGAAAATTTGTGGGATGCAGCATCGTTTTAATTCTTGCCTTATTAAAAGCTAATATGTTGAAAAGTGGGGGACTGTCGCCCTATTCAAAAAGAGCAGAGGAGGGGTGGTCCCCAATGCCCCACCCTATCTGCGTCCATGTCAGTAAAACTGAAAGCATAGGGAATTTGGATAGATTTATCAGTATATATTGTTTAGAATATAGCGTCTTCGAGTTTTTGTCTGCCTCTATATACGTTGAATATCCATTTTGAAATGACTGACCTTTTGTACCACAATCACCCAAATTCGGACGTGAACATTCATAACTTGATTTGACTAAAATCTTTATGCACTACAAATCAGTAGTTATGTCCTAGCGTATACAACATACACATACTATACGCATTACTGTAAATATGGTTTCCAAAATATTTGTTGCGGAGGCGTGAGTAATTGATATTTTGTTCTAAAATTAACTCAAACTCAAAATGTTCTTCCCAGAACATGGTAATACGTTGATCGATATGACCCCGATTTATGCAATAAATCCAATATTACGAATGGTATGCCTATCATACATGCTATATAGCTTCAGCCGCAGTGCTCACTGCCGACGTTGTTCAAAAATATAATTTCTTGTAGCGACAAGGTGCGTGCCACAATTTATTAATCGTTAGTAATCTGGTGCAAATGATGTAAATATCTATAAATATTCTCAGAGAATCCTCTGTTTCGTCAGTTTGTGACGACCCTTATGAGATAGTTTGAAATGGATGGAATTTTTCAGTGAAAATTTTTAACCACTGAACCTACTTGATTCCTGCTTTTCGCCTTGAGCACATATTGTAACGTATATACACTTTCAAATTACGCACCTATACTAATATTAACAATTGTTACAGATTAAATATTGCACTGGTAAAGCCCGAAATGATAGTTTTTGGGGACGGGAACAGAGTCTAGAAATAAAAAGATTAATGTTGGTCGGCTCTATTTCGGCTTGCCGAGGAGAAGATCAGTGAAGGTCTCCACCATCTTTTCAGTTATTTTTTCGTAGCCTCTGTACCCCAATTATCTCAAACCCACCAAAATTTCATCTTTTCTGTAATTCCTTAGAAGCTATCCGTACTGCTTTAGGTTGGGTTGCTTTGGGTTGGGTATTGATATGGGTATATCAAGGTTTATTTTGGCATTTTTCGCCCCGAAATCCTATAATATGATACATGCTCAAGATCCAGGGACCCTGTGGGGGTAGCCGGGGCATCGGATGGGAAGTGATAGGTATTAGACCTTGTTATGGCAGGTCAGCCGGTAGTCAGGAATGGTGTGCCGGTGGTAGGACAGGGAGAGGCGCCAGGATTGTCGGATGACCTGTAGGGTTCGGTGGCGGAGGAGTGAAGCAGCGCTTCGAACAGAGGGACGTCCAACTCCTCAGTTGGATATTCTGCCTCTAGCCCCCTCTTAGCAAGTGCACTTATTATTGTCCAAGCTTGCTACCTTCATTGATCAATTTTCCCTGCGCTGTTAAGCTTTAAACTGGGAGTCTAGAGCCAACCACCAGGGCAGCAGACCCCCTGAAAATGAGGTAAATCCAAAAAGTAGATTTGTGGCTATTGGGTGATTTTGTTCAAAATGGATTGTCTTTGGACTCACTGAACTGACTCTGACAAATTCGCCATTGTCCGTAGAATTCCAGGAATTTTATATCGGAAATGATTGTTGATATAGATATTTCTAAAAAACTTTAAGGGTCGCAAAGTTGGAAAAAGTACAAAAAAGTATCAGTTAGGATTTATTATAAACTCAAATTGTTATGGTTAAAAAAAGGATAAAGATGCAATTGGCACTAGGTGACAATCCGGGTTGTTACGCCGAAGCATTGTGTGGAGGCTGGCCATGATGATTGCCCATTACACCACCCATCATCTTATCCGCCTAGACCAAAGTCTAGTACCTGTTTAACGCATAGGTACTGTTGGCAATTGTTATGTTTACCTTTACACTTTTTGAAGACCAGGTATTTGACCCAGCATGGCCTCGATAACAGCGTTAGCATGTTGCAGTCACCATTGGAACATTGGGATGCGTTGGCAGACCGCAAGAATGATACCTCTGCGTCTTCTCAATGAATGCTTCGCACTGAAAGTTTCTATAGTAGGCCGATGTTCTCCGCATAAGCAGTTGCGTCGAGTGGTTTAGCGAACTGACCATTGTTCTAGTTGATAGTACCGTGCGTGTAGGGTTGTAAGTGCGGCAATTGGTGGCGTATGTAGCTGACGAAGTTGCTTGTGACGATTCGAGAACCAAGAGCGACGTGTTGTTGAATGAGTAAAATGGTGATGCTGATGGGCCTGTTGGAGAAATGACAAAAGAAAAAATACACAGTTGCCACCCTGGCACTCTGTCATATTTATAATACATGGTACCCAACCATAATTATTACTGTGCTCTGCAGAAAGCTAGTATTGGCGTGTTCGACGCGGAGCGCCATTTTACGTGTATACATACCAGTAACTTTGCAAAGAAAGAGATAAATACACGCATACATATATATTATGTAAAGTCAGTTATTGAGTCTTAAATCATGCATGCTCGATGTAGTTCCAGAGGGAGTAGCCGCGTCTTCGAAGTGGAGGTCGGTCTTCAGAAGTTCGTGGAGGGAGCCGGTCGGTAGGAAAGGGGTGGGAGTGCGGCGCCGCAAGAGTGAGGGAGAGGGGTCAGCCGACATGTCAGACGGTCCGACGCCTCAAGGAGGAAACTCTATAGTAGCATGTTGGATGCATGATATATATAAGCGGGGCCCCACCTGCTTCGGTGGTGCCAGTTCCGGCAGCGCAACGCTCAATATTTGCCTAATTCCTTCAAGCATATAGTTCCGCAAAGAGGCTTAGCTCAGTTTAGAGGCTGATGAAACATATCCGTGGAACGGCTTAGCTAAATTTAGCTCAGGCTTGATGACAGATGGCATAGAATCCACGGAGCGACTTAGGTTACCTCAGTCGTATTGAAATATGGGATAGTATCCAGGGGCGTAGCCAGAAAATCCGAACTGGAAGGGCACCAAGGCTTTCTGGAGGGGCGCAAAATCTAAACTGGGGGGCACCAAGGCGGCGCCAAGGGGAACTGTAAATTCGAACTTGGGGCGCAGAGAAGACTGGGGGGGGGCACGGGCCTCCGTGCGCCCCCTTGGCGACGCCCCTGATTGTATCCGCAGCGCAGCCTAGCATAGCTTAGGCTTCATGACAGATGCTACAGATATTTTTGGCTTTTTCGTCCTATGGTGCGCACTTGTAAATATATTTTTGCCAAAAAATTGTTCAATGTAGATGTTTTGTAGGTTGCTTCAACTCGATGCGTTGAGTTCGAATCTGATCAGCATTTTCGTTGTATCTCGATTCTCTCATAGCACCGTTTTAATTACACCGATGCTAATATCACAAGGCATAAAACAGCTAATATACAGATTTTTAAATCTTGGCAATCCAATTCCTTCCGTTCTTTAGTAAGCGTGGTCGCAACGTTAGTATGTATGAATACAATTCAATACTTCATAGTTTTCAACCTTCAGCGTATTTATGAATCTCTGGCGAACATCAACAGCATATTTTTCCACTTTAAATTTCCGCTGCGTAAAGCGTATTCATCCACATAATTTCATTGAATTGTCCTGTAACACCACTATGCGACGCCATTCATATAGAACAGATTGTTTAAGTTCGTTTTAGCAGCCTTCTGCATCATAATCCTTTCACCTAGTATTCTGATCAACAATAATGAGAGATTTCGACCTGATATGCCGGCACAAATTCACATGTAGTCAAGTTCAATTAAGCTAATAAAAGCAATAGAACTAAATGAGCTGACCAGAACAGTGGAAGCCAAGCACAATTACCACGAATATACTGCCTTTGCTTTCACATCTTCATGTGCATAAGTCTTTCAATTCTTATGCAGATTGGTAACTTAGGTACGTGATATGACGACATCTTGACCATTCTAACATGAAGTTGGATTCTATACAGTAAAATAGTGCTAGATAAAAGTGTCGGCACAGTTGAGAATAACAAATCAGTAAAAATATCAATAAAATAAATTGCGTTAAAATCTATTAAAACAATACAAAAAAGCCCTTTCGTCAACACGTATCGAAAATTAAACAAACAAGGAGTTTAAACCTTGACTATTATGTCAGAGGCACATTCGCCATCGTCTGTTATATGTGCAGCCTCAGGTACGAATGGATAAACTTAAGTGAAATTCGTGATTAGTTTGCCGGCAACAGGACTAACATACGTGCAACGATTTTGAGATCTTGAGGTTACTATTAAGTAGTGTTGGCGACTGCTGTAAAAGCCGCCGGCCGTCTGTTAATCGCCCAGCCGCACTTCCGAAAATTGTCTCGGCCAATACTTGACGGTAGGCCGTCGGCTAACAGCTGCCCCAGCGCCAAAGGACGGTTTTTAGCAATTTTTAGCCGTTTTTAGCTTAAAATTTTGTAAGGAAACACTTTTAATAATTTAAAACAATTTTCATAACATTTAACACTTTTAATAACAATTTTAATAATTTTAGGCTATAGAAGCCGGGCTGCCGTTTTTTAACCAACGGCTAGCCGTTTAGGTAACTACAGGGTTGTATTCAGGACGGCTAATGCCTATACGCATATTACTTGGTGTGTCATACTGTTTTAATAAGGTCATTTATATTGCCCTGGATTGCCGTCATACGGAAGTAATTTTTCAAATACTACCACAGGACTCCATTTACCATTTGAACCGGGCGTGCGACAAACATCTCGTTTTGCCCGGCAACATATCGGTGAAACACTCATATATATTACTAGTTTGCTTCCATCTAAACGTAGATTATCACCTTTACGACGTTCAGAAATAGCAAAGCATATATATCTTATTTGCATTTCACTTTTCGCTTATGGAATTCTAATAACTGTGACATATGAATCCATTTAACTTCATATTTGCTAATTTATAATTAGAATGTCAACACGGTCTGTAGTGGAACTACTCGCGTATGGCTCTATAAATACGTTTGATTAACATGACGAAGACATTAACCACGTACTAAAACTAGAAAAACATGTTTTGGTGCAGAAAAATGAGTTTCGTCGTGACTTCAGTTTTGAGCAAGGTTAGTTTTCCAAAAAGAAATGTGTCACAGCAGTTTATAGCATATATTCAGGTGCAGACCGCCAAATGTTTATAATAGTGGAAATGATAGATTGCCAGGAACACCGACAGCTCAGTAAATCTGGTTAATTACATGTCGTTTAACTAGTTCAAAATATATCATTGTTCATTTTTGGAAAAGCAGACTATAAACTCGAGTTCCTGAAGTTATGACAAAAAGAACGTTGACTGAATATTTAAAATCAAACATAAAAAATATTCAAGGTAACAATGCTACGACGTAACATGTAAAACGCATATGTTTTTATTCATGTAAAATTTTTGAACAAGGTTTAAACAGTTTAAGATTGTTCACTACGCGTTTATAAATGCATTTTAACGCAAATGCTGCTGCTACGCAAGGTTCTTTCAAAACTCTAACCGTTTGAATTGCCACAAAAACATATGACGACTGCCAAAATTTCTGAGGCATTTATGATCTTGTATTATGTAGTAGTATAACAGGCCCATGCTAGCCTTAGTGAAGTAAAATGCATGTCATGCCGTTCTCGATATACTAAGTCTTATCTTAACCTAAGGTCTCTGTATTAGCCACGTACTAAGCCTAGGCTTAATGCGGCGTTCACGTTATAATGCCCCGCTGTTTGGAACTTTTGACCCCCTGTAGTCGCGACGCTACCGTATAGAAAGTCATGATGACACCCATAATGTAAATCAATTGCCGATGGTGTACCACATACCCGTAGCTACTACATTTTCCTTGACAGTGTCGCACACACACTTAGCTACCAATTTGGCGCGAATTAACTATACCGGACACCGTCTGTAGGTAATGCGGTTTATTAGTCAACTGTCCTGTGTAGTTTTTTTTCTAAATTTGTGATATTTGTATCTAGCCCATATGAACATTGCTCAAATAATTCTGAACAGTGTCAATAAAACTGGCAGAAGAGACGGTGTGCCTCACACTGTCGAGAAGTTGTAATACGCGTAACTAGCTACCTTTTAAAAAATTGTTAAAAACGTGTGGGTGTCTAAGATATCCTGTTGTCAACAGTGTGCCTGACACTGTGTGGTGTACATAGGTTCCATACGTTGGTTTACATTATAACTTGAACGTCGCATAAGTCGGGGAGCTGCCGTTCCCAAATCCCTTGCTGTAAGCTGTTTTTTTATAGCGTTATAACGTCCGGCCCCTAAAGTTGAATTGAGCCGCATAATCAATTATATAGATGACAGAGGTTATGCATTATCAGTTTAGGAGTTTAAACAATTTAAACGTGGTAATATTAGCATCAGATTTACTCTATGCAGGGCCATTACATATGCCTCATGAACAGAAAATTATGTTGCATAATGAATTATGAATGATTTTTAAGATACTTTCTATAAAGTGGTTAAAAATGGTGCAGCCAAATTTATCTTTCTGCTTAATATTTTCATTTTAAGTAATTTTAAGTTAGAAATTTTGTATTTTAAGAAAAAGTTGAATTTGCTATAGCAATATTTAGCTTGCACTTCCGGTTGCCTAGGTGTGTATCTACGGTAGAATTACTATCGTCAAATGTTTTTGTGGCTATGGGTTAGAGTTTTGAAACAATCTTGCGTAGCACGAGCATTTGCATTAACATGCATTTATAAACGTTTAGTGAACATTCTTAAACTGTTTAAACCTCGTTCAAAAATTTTACATGAATAAAAACATATGCGTTTTACATGTTACGTCGTAGCGTTGTTACCCTGTATTATTAATTTTACATGGTCAAGCAATACACTCCAGATCCCGACAAGGATAAATCAGTGCTAAATAATGAATCTTCAATACGACTCAAAATTTGGGCTCTAATATTGGCTCAGCTCTAGAGCCGAGGATACCATGGTGCTTGAAGACATGACCAAGAGCTTAAGATATGTTTGAAAGAGTGGAGTGTAGTGTATCGGGAAAATCTTGGTTGTTCTGTTAAAAGTTCTTTTCTATAAACAACAAACATAATTATAACAAGTGATGTCATAGCACATTAGTCAGCCAAAAAAGAATACAAAATGCACAAAGTCTGCCTAAATATTAGGGGGTCGCAAACTTTTATTGTTTGGAGCTTGACAGCTCATTTTGGATTGTTATCGGAAGAGCCGATCAGAGTCGAGCCTTAAATAGTTCACGACGAGCTGAGTCGAGCAGGAACTTGAAAAACATGACTTTGTGCGACTTTATAAATATCCAGTAAACTATTAGGCAGTTGCGCAACCTGGATTTCACCATGGAGGGATTCCTTGGCTTCCGCGCTGCACCTCCGACCGGAGAGTAGCACCAACCCCTCCTCCGAGGCGCCGCACCACCCCCTCCCCTTAGGCGCAGCACTGCCCCTCCCCCCCCAAAAAAAGGCGCCCCACACGCACCCTCCTCAGGTGCCGCATTCCCCTCCAACCCGATGCGCCTCGTCCCCTTCCATGTCAGATCGCCGCATCCCCCTGGCGCCGCAAAGGGCCCCTACCCTTCAGGCACCCCATCTTCCTGAAGCGCAGCAGCCCCCCGAAGAGACGCCGCAAACCCTAACGAGCCGGACCCCCTACGGTGCGCCACCATCCTCGCAATGCGCCGCAGCCACTCGAACTGTGTCGTCCTCTCCGAAATGCTGTCCCCCTAAGCGCCGCACAACCTTCCTCCCCGGAATGCCGCAGCCCCAGCCTAGGCACCCCTACTCCCGATGGGCGCCCATAAACTCCACCTCCAAAATCAGGCGTCGCATCCCCCGAGGAGCGGCAGCCTTCCCGTAAAGCTGTTGCACACTCCTAAGAACCGCATCATCCACTGATACGCCGCCATCTCTACGAGGCGCAGCAGCCACTCCCACGGTGCCACCCCTACCAAGCAGCGCCCTCCGCCCAGGCGCCGCAGCCCCCCTCCGAAGTACCACAGCACCACGCCCCGAGGTTCCACAACTTTTAGGTTGTGGCGGACCTTGGCTTTCACGGTAGAGGGAACGCGAGGATTCCGCGCCGCACCTTCCCCTTGAGGTGCTGCACCCCCTCGAGGCTCTCATCCCCACGAGGTGTCACTATCCCCGCGATGCAAACAGCCACTCTGCTGTGGCGCTCGCTCACCGTCCCCCGTGGTGCCGCCCACCTCCTCCCCTTCATTGTTGCGGCCTGAGAGCTGCATCTAGCTTGCTATTGAACGACCCGAACGAAGGGGGAACCCAATGCTGTTCACGAAGAGCGGAGTCGAGCAAGAAATTGAAAAGCCCGGCTCATTGCCGCCTATAACAAAAATTCAAGAAACTTGTAGGCAGTGGTGGATCTTGGCTTTCACGGGGGGGAACCCGAGGATCGCGCGCTGCACCTCCCCTTGAGGCGCTGCAGCAACCTCCCGCAGTTATACACCTTCCAGTGCCCTCATCCTCCAGAGTAGTTGCACCCTCTCTCCCCGCCAAGGCACCCTTCCCCTTCAAGCTGCCGCCGCCCCGATGCGACCATCCCCCTCCCAGGCGCCGTCTGAAACCCACCCACGGATCTCCCAGGTTTTGTCCTTGCTTCTATTATGGGCACGAATCCGAAGATGATCTACTTTACGGCATTTCTAACTCCGCCGCAAGCACTTGGCAAGCCACGTAGCTAGCTACGAAAAAAATTTATTCAGTAACTAAAACAAAGGGAATATCATCGTTATTGCATTGTGTAGAAAATGAAACAAAAATAGTCTTGAAATATGATGGGAGACGAGATACTATCGACATGAACATGACATGACATTATGGTTATCAGAGCATGCGTTCGAGGAATATAACGTGGCTTCGTAAATCTCTATTCAGCATAAGCCGTGTTTTTAAAATTTCCGTAATAATGTGATCCGTTCGTGAAGTAAATGTTATGCTGCCTAGTACGCAATAATAAAAAAATAACCAGCATCGTCTGTTTCCGATACTGGCCAAACTTTACTTCTTAAGAAGGTATATCTCCGAAACAAAGTCAGAATCGGTTTTCAAAAAATTCCATGAAACTTCATTAAAAATGCACAAATGAATAAAACATATGATAGGAACACGACGTGTCCCTATAAATAATGAACTCATCCTTCAGAGCAAAACTCGAACTCAGAATCAGATGATTTTGAACTTAATGCTCAACGATAATGCCACCATGTCAGTGACAAATTTTTGTTTGCCATAAACTATGGTTAACATTTGTTTGATTGTTTTCAGTGGAATGTATTTGCAGTGATGCAAGTTAAAACTGAATTTCAAGTAGTGTGTGCAGTGCTACATCTAGCACCTTCGTCCTTTTTATATCTGCCAAATTTAATTTAATAGTTTTAGATTTAAGTAGTGCACTAATCTCTATGCCGATTTAAGAACGCTACATCGAAGCACTTAGTTACCACTGTTGAATAAAAAGAATGCCCCAACTATGGTTTCAGTGCAACTTGGTTTACCACCGATTACGGTGTAGATCAAAATGCCATAAAAATTGTCAACATTTAAAAGCAAGGACAAAACCTGGGAGATCGTGGGGTGGGTTTCAGACGGCGCCTGGGAGGGGGATGGTCGCATCGGGGCGGCGGCAGCTTGAAGGGGAAGGGTGCCTTGGCGGGGAGGGGGTGCAACTACTCTGGAGGATGAGGGCACTGGAAGGTGTATAACTGCGGGAGGTTGCTGCAGCGCCTAGAGGGGAGGTGCAGCGCGCGATCCTCGGGTTCCCCCCCGTGAAAGCCAAGATCCACCACTGCCTACAAGTTTCTTGAATTTTTGTTATAGGCGGCAATGAGCCGGGCTTTTCAATTTCTTGCTTGACTCCGCTCTTCGTGAACAGCATTGGGTTCCCCCTCGTTCGGGTCGTTCAATAGCAAGCTAGATGCAGCTCTCGCCGCAACAATGAAGGGGAGGAGGTGGGCGGCACCACGGGGGACGGTGACCCAACGCCACCGCAGAGTGGCTGTTTGCATCGCGGGGATAGTGACACCTCGTGGGGATGAGAGCCTAAAGAGATGCAGCGCCTCAAGGGGAAGGTGCGGCGCGGAATCCTGGCGTTCCCTCTGGCGTGAAAGCCAAGGTCCGCCACAACCTAAAAGTTGTGGAACCTCGGGGCGTGGTGCTGTGGTACTTCGGAGGGGGGCTGCGGCGCCTGGGCGGAGGGCGCTGCTTGGTAGGGGTGGCACCGTGGGAGTGGCTGCTGCGCCTCGTAGAGATGGCGGCGTATCAGTGGATGATGCGGTTCTTAGGAGTGTGCAACAGCTTTACGGGAAGGCTGCCGCTCCTCGGGGGATGCGACGCCTGATTTTGGAGGTGGAGTTTATGGGGCGCCCATCGGGAGTCAGGGTGCCTCAGCTGGGGCTGCGGCGTTGCGGGGAGGAAGGTTGTGCGGCGCTTAGGGGGACAGCATTTCGGAGAGGACGACACAGTTCGAGTGGCTGCGGCGCATCGCGAGGATGGTGGCGCACCGTCGGGGTCCGGCTCGTTAGGGTTTGCGGCTTCTCTTCGGGGGGCTGCTGCGCATCAGGGAGATGGGGTGCCTGAAGGGTAGGGGCCCTTTGCGGCGCCAGGGGGATGCGGCGATTGACATGGAAGGGGACGAGGCGCATCGGGTTGGAGGGGAATGCGGCACCTGAGGAGGGTGCGTGTTGGGCGCCTTTTTTGGGGGGGAGGGGCAGTGCTGCGCCTAAGGGGAGGGGGTGGTGCGGCGCCTCGGAGGAGGGGTTGGTGCTACTCTCCGGTCGGAGGTGCAGCGCGGAAGCCAAGGAATCCCTCCATGGTTAAATCCAGGTTCTGCAACTGCCTAAAAGGTTACTGGATATTTATAAAGTCGCACAAAGTCATGTTTTTCAAGTTCCTGCTCGACTCAGCTCGTCGTGAACTATTTAAGGCTCGACTCTGGTCGGCTCTTCCGATAACAATCCAAAATGAGCTGTCAGGCTCCCGAAAACGACGGTGAAAGTTTGCGACCCCCTAATATTTAGGCAGACTTTGTGCATTTTGTATTCTTTTTTGGCTGACTAATGTGCTATGACATCACTTGTTATAATTATGTTTGTTGTTTATAGAAAAGAACTTTTAACAGAACAACCAAGATTTTCCCGATACACTACACTCCACTCTTTCAAACATATCTTAAGCTCTTGGTCATGTCTTCAAGCACCATGGTATCCTCGGCTCTAGAGCTGAGCCAATATTAGAGCCCAAATTTTGAGTCGTATTGAAGATTCATTATTTAGCACTGATTTATCCTTGTAGGGAATCTGAGGTATTGCTTGACCATGTAAAATTAATAATAAAGGGTAACAACGCTACGACGTAACATGTAAAACGCATATGTTTTTATTCATGTAAAATTTTTGAACGAGGTTTAAACAGTTTAAGAATGTTCACTAAACGTTTATAAATGCATGTTAATGCAAATGCTCGTGCTACGCAAGATTGTTTCAAAACTCTAACCCATAGCCACAAAAACATTTGACGATAGTAATTCTACCGTAGATACACACCTAGGCAACCGGAAGTGCAAGCTAAATATTGCTATAGCAAATTCAACTTTTTTTTAAAATACAAAATTTCTAACTTAAAATTACTTAAAATGAAAATATTAAGCAGAAAGATAAATTTGGCTGCACCATTTTTAACCACTTTATAGAAAGTATATTAAAAATCATTCATAATTCATTATGCAACATAATTTTCTGTTCATGAGGCATATGTAATAGGCCATGCACTAGAGTAAATCTATGATGCTAGATATTACCACGTTTAAATTGTTTAAACTCCTAAATTGAATAATGCATAACCTCTGTCATCTATATAATTGATTATGCGGCTCAATTCAACTTTAGGGGCCGGACGTTATAACGCTATAAAAAAACAGCTTACAGCAAGGGATTTGCAAACAGCGGCTCCCCGACTTATGCGACGTTCAAGTTATAATGTAAACCAACGTATGGAACCTATGTACACCACACAGTGTCAGGCACACTGTTGACAACAGGATATATTAGAACACACCCACGTTTTTAACGATTTTTTAAAAGGTAGCTAGTTACGCGTATTACAACTTCTCGACAGTGTGAGGCACACCGTGTCTTCTGGCAATTTTATTGACAGTGTTCAGAATTATTTGAGCAATGTTCATATGGGCTAGATACAAATATCACAAATTTAAAAAACTACATAGGGCAGTTGAATAATAAACCGCATTAGCTACAGACGGTGTCCGTTATTGTTAATTCGCGCCAAATTGGTAGCTAAGGGTGTGTGCGACACTGTCAAGGAAAATGTAGTAGCTACGGGTATGTGGTACACCATCGGCAATTGATTTACATTATGGGTGTCATCATGACTTTCTATACGGTAGCGTCGCGACTACAGGGGAACAAAAGTTCCAAATAGCGGGGCATTATAACGTGAACGCCGCATTAAGCCTAGGCTTAGTACGTGGCTAATACAGAGACCTTAGGTTAAGATAAGACTTAGTATATCGAGAACGGCATGACATGCATTTAACTTCACTAAGGCTAGCATGGGCCTATTTGTACATAATACAAGGCCATAAATGCCTCTGAAATTTTGGAAGTCGTCATATGTTTTTGTGGCAATTCTAACGGTTAGAGTTTTGAAAGAAGCTTGCGTAGCAGTAGCATTTGCATTAAAATGCATTTATAAACGCATCGTGAACAATCTTAAACTGTTTAAACCTTGTTCAAAAATTTTACATGAATAAAAACATATGCGTTTTACGTGTTACATAATGTAGCATTGTTACCTTGAATATTTTTTATGTTTGATTTTAAATATTCAGTCAACGTTCTTTTTGTCATAACTTAAGGAACTCGAGTTTATAGTCTGCTTTTCCAAAAATGAACAATGATATATTTTGAACTAGTTAAACGACATGACATTGACCAGATTTACTGAGCTGTCGGTGTTCCTGGCAATCTATCATTTTCCACTTTTATAAACATTTGGCGGTCTGCACCTAAATATATGCTATAAACTGCTGTGACACATTTCTTTGGAAAACTAACCTTGCTCAAAACTGGAAGTCACGACGAAACTCATTTTTCTGCACCAAAACATGTTTTTCTAGTTTTAGTACGTGGTTAATGTCTTCGTCATGTTAATCAAACGTATTTATAGAGCCATACGCGAGAGTTCCATGACAGACCGTGTTGACATTCTAATTATAAATTAGCAGATTAAGTTAAATGGATTCATATGTCACAGTTATTAGAATTCCATAAGCGAAAGTGAAATGCAAATAAGATATATATGCTTTGCTATTTCTGAACGTCGTAAAGGTGATAATCTACGTTTAGATGGAAGCAAACTAGTAATATATATGAGTGTTTCACCGATATGTCGCCGGGCAAAACGAGATGTTTGTCGCACGCCCGGTTCAAATGGTAATGGAGTTGTGGTAGTATTTGAAAAATTACTTCCGTATGACGGCAATCCAGGGCAATATAAATGACCTTATTAAAACAGTATGACACACCAAGTAATATGCGTATAGGCATTAGCCGTCCTGAATACAACCCTGTAGTTACCTAAACGGCTAGCCGTTGGTTAAAAAACGGCAGCCCGGCTTCTATAGCCTAAAATTATTAAAATTGTTATTAAAAGTGTTAAATGTTATGAAAATTGTTTTAAATTATTAAAGTGTTTCCTTACAAAATTTTAAGCTAAAAACGGCTAAAAATTGCTAAAAACCGTCCTTTGGCGCTGGGGCAGCTGTTAGCCGACGGCCTACCGTCAAGTATTGGCCGAGACAATTTTCGGAAGTGAGGCTGGTCGATTAACAGACGGCCGGCGGCTTTTACAGCAGTCGCCAACACTACTTAATAGTAACCTCAAGATCTCAAAATCGTTGCACGTATGTTAGTCCTGTTGCCGGCAAACTAATCACGAATTTCACTTAAGTTTATCCATTCGTACCTGAGGCTGCACATATAACAGACGATGGCGAATGTGCCTCTGACATAATAGTCAAGGTTTAAACTCCTTGTTTGTTTAATTTTCGATACGTGTTGACGAAAGGGCTTTTTTGTATTGTTTTAATAGATTTTAACGCAATTTATTTTATTGATATTTTTACTGATTTGTTATTCTCAACTGTGCCGACACTTTTATCTAGCACTATTTTACTGTATAGAATCCAACTTCATGTTAGAATGGTCAAGATGTCGTCATATCACGTACCTAAGTTACCAATCTGCATAAGAATTGAAAGACTTATGCACATGAAGATGTGAAAGCAAAGGCAGTATATTCGTGGTAATTGTGCTTGGCTTCCACTGTTCTGGTCAGCTCATTTAGTTCTATTGCTTTTATTAGCTTAATTGAACTTGACTACATGTGAATTTGTGCCGGCATATCAGGTCGAAATCTCTCATTATTGTTGATCAGAATACTAGGTGAAAGGATTATGATGCAGAAGGCTGCTAAAACGAACTTAAACAATCTGTTCGATATGAATGGCGTCGCATAGTGGTGTTACAGGACAATTCAATGAAATTATGTGGATGAATACGCTTTACGCAGCGGAAATTTAAAGTGGAAAAATATGCTGTTGATGTTCGCCAGAGATTCATAAATACGCTGAAGGTTGAAAACTATGAAGTATTGAATTGTATTCATACATACTAACGTTGCGACCACGCTTACTAAAGAACGGAAGGAATTGGATTGCCAAGATTTAAAAATCTGTATATTAGCTGTTTTATGCCTTGTGATATTAGCATCGGTGTAATTAAAACGGTGCTATGAGAGAATCGAGATACAACGAAAATGCTGATCAGATTCGAACTTTGGAGCGCATCGAGTTGAAGCAACCTACAAAACATCTACATTGAACAATTTTTTGGCAAAAATATATTTACAAGTGCGCACCATAGGACGAAAAAGCCAAAAATATCTGTAGCATCTGTCATGAAGCCTAAGCTATGCTAGGCTGCGCTGCGGATACAATCAGGGCGTCGCCAAGGGGGCGCACGGAGGCCCGTGCCCCCCCCCCAGTCTCCCCGCGCCCCAAGTTCGAATTTACAGTTCCCCTTGGCGCCGCCTTGGTGCCCCCCAGTTTAGATTTTGCGCCCCTCCAGAAAGCCTTGGTGCCCTTCCAGTTCGGATTTTCTGGCTACGCCCCTGGATACTATCCCATATTTCAATACGACTGAGGTAACCTAAGTCGCTCCGTGGATTCTATGCCATCTGTCATCAAGCCTGAGCTAAATTTAGCTAAGCCGTTCCACGGATATGTTTCATCAGCCTCTAAACTGAGCTAAGCCTCTTTGCGGAACTATATGCTTGAAGGAATTAGGCAAATATTGAGCGTTGCGCTGCCGGAACTGGCACCACCGAAGCAGGTGGGGCCCCGCTTATATATATCATGCATCCAACATGCTACTATAGAGTTTCCTCCTTGAGGCGTCGGACCGTCTGACATGTCGGCTGACCCCTCTCCCTCACTCTTGCGGCGCCGCACTCCCACCCCTTTCCTACCGACCGGCTCCCTCCACGAACTTCTGAAGACCGACCTCCACTTCGAAGACGCGGCTACTCCCTCTGGAACTACATCGAGCATGCATGATTTAAAGACTCAATAACTGACTTTACATAATATATATATGCGTGTATTTATCTCTTTCTTTGCAAAGTTACTGGTATGTATACACGTAAAATGGCGCTCCGCGTCGAACACGCCAATACTAGCTTTCTGCAGAGCACAGTAATAATTATGGTTGGGTACCATGTATTATAAATATGACAGAGTGCCAGGGTGGCAACTGTGTATTTTTTCTTTTGTCATTTCTCCAACAGGCCCATCAGCGTCACCATTTTACTCATTCAACAACACGTCGCTCTTGGTTCTCGAATCGTCACAAGCAACTTCGTCAGCTACATACGCCACCAATTGCCGCACTTACAACCCTACACGCACGGTACTATCAACTAGAACAATGGTCAGTTCGCTAAACCACTCGACGCAACTGCTTATGCGGAGAACATCGGCCTACTATAGAAACTTTCAGTGCGAAGCATTCATTGAGAAGACGCAGAGGTATCATTCTTGCGGTCTGCCAACGCATCCCAATGTTCCAATGGTGACTGCAACATGCTAACGCTGTTATCGAGGCCATGCTGGGTCAAATACCTGGTCTTCAAAAAGTGTAAAGGTAAACATAACAATTGCCAGTACGATGCGTTAAACAGGTATGAGACTTTGTGCTCTAGGCGGATAAGATGATGGGTGGTGTAAATGGGCAATCACTCATGGCCAGCCTCCACACAATGCTTCGGCGTAACAACCCGGATTGTCACCAGTGCCAATTGCATCTTTATCCTTTTTTTAACCATAACAATTTGAGTTTATAATAAATCCTAACTGATACTTTTTTGTACTTTTTCCAACTTTGCGACCCTTAAAGTTTTTTAGAAATATCTATATCAACAATCATTTCCGATATAAAATTCCTGGAATTCTACGGACAATGGCGAATTTGTCAGAGTCAGTTCAGTGAGTCCAAAGACAATCCATTTTGAACAAAATCACCCAATAGCCACAAATCTACTTTTTGGATTTACCTCATTTTCAGGGGGTCTGCTGCCCTGGTGGTTGGCTCTAGACTCCCAGTTTAAAGCTTAACAGCGCAGGGAAAATTGATCAATGAAGGTAGCAAGCTTGGACAATAATAAGTGCACTTGCTAAGAGGGGGCTAGAGGCAGAATATCCAACTGAGGAGTTGGACGTCCCTCTGTTCGAAGCGCTGCTTCACTCCTCCGCCACCGAACCCTACAGGTCATCCGACAATCCTGGCGCCTCTCCCCGTCCTACCACCGGCACACCATTCCTGACTACCGGCTGACCTGCCATAACAAGGTCTAATACCTATCACTTCCCATCCGATGCCCCGGCTACCCCCACAGGGTCCCTGGATCTTGAGCATGTATCATATTATAGGATTTCGGGGCGAAAAATGCCAAAATAAACCTTGATATACCCATATCAATACCCAACCCAAAGCAACCCAACCTAAAGCAGTACGGATAGCTTCTAAGGAATTACAGAAAAGATGAAATTTTGGTGGGTTTGAGATAATTGGGGTACAGAGGCTACGAAAAAATAACTGAAAAGATGGTGGAGACCTTCACTGATCTTCTCCTCGGCAAGCCGAAGTAGAGCCGACCAACATTAATCTTTTTTGATTTCTAGACTCTGTTCCCGTCCCCAAAAACTATCATTTCGGGCTTTACCAGTGCAATATTTAATCTGTAACAATTGTTAATATTAGTATAGGTGCGTAATTTGAAAGTGTATATACGTTACAATATGTGCTCAAGGCGAAAAGCAGGAATCAAGTAGGTTCAGTGGTTAAAAATTTTCACTGAAAAATTCCATCCATTTCAAACTATCTCATAAGGGTCGTCACAAACTGACGAAACAGAGGATTCTCTGAGAATATTTATAGATATTTACATCATTTGCACCAGATTACTAACGATTAATAAATTGTGGCACGCACCTTGTCGCTACAAGAAATTATATTTTCGAACAACGTCGGCAGTGAGCACTGCGGCTGAAGCTATATAGCATGTATGATAGGCATACCATTCGTAATATTGGATTTATTGCATAAATCGGGGTCATATCGATCAACGTATTACCATGTTCTGGGAAGAACATTTTGAGTTTGAGTTAATTTTAGAACAAAATATCAATTACTCACGCTCTCCGCAACAAATATTTTGGAAACCATATTTACAGTAATGCGTATAGTATGTGTATGTTGTATACGCTAGGACATAACTACTGATTTGTAGTGCATAAAGATTTTAGTCAAATCAAGTTATGAATGTTCACGTCCGAATTTGGGTGATTGTGGTACAAAAGGTCAGTCATTTCAAAATGGATATTCAACGTATATAGAGGCAGACAAAAAACTCGAAGACGCTATATTCTAAACAATATATACTGATAAATCTATCCAAATTCCCTATGCTTTCAGTTTTACTGACATGGACGCAGATAGGGTGGGGCATTGGGGACCACCCCTCCTCTGCTCTTTTTGAATAGGGCGACAGTCCCCCACTTTTCAACATATTAGCTTTTAATAAGGCAAGAATTAAAACGATGCTGCATCCCACAAATTTTCATATATCTTAGAGAATCGCGGGAGCTCTATTTATACAATAAAACCCCTATTGTTATAGATATATGCCAGTATCTACACCCTCAATTTACATTTTGCAATTTTATGTTTTAATTTTTTTACATTATATGTATTTCGTCTAGAGCTGTACTACGAAGCTCTCCCCCACTTTTCAAATCGCATCTGCGCCTTTATTGTTGCCAACTTGCTTGCATCCAAATGTTTTACCAAAATAAATTACATTGCTAGTTTCTGTGTTAATTATTTTGCGTATTTTACGCAAAATATTTCCATAGAGCTAATGGATTATATAACTGCGGCTCGGCGGGCCATTCTCTTCTGTGCTAAATCTGATATATATGGCTGCTATGGCGTTCTAAACTTCGCTTTTAATTTTCATATTTTCTTACTTAATACTTGCTGGTACCTAGGGCATATAAGATCAAACGGTTTTTACTTTGCAATAACATAGTTTGTTTACTCGACACGGCTTGTTGTGATTACTAAAAGAGTGTACAGTCTTATTTTTCTTCCATATCGTCTGGATTAAAAAGGCATTCATTTTTCTAAATCAGCCCAATGTATTTGTATAACAGGCGCATTGGATGTAGAACTAACTTAACGTCTAGTAGCTGGCACATCAAACTCTTAACGAGAGCTTTAGAACATTTTTGTTGTCACCTGGCAACTAAATACTGTTATGCTTAGTGTTTTGTTGGGTTTGAATTGTTTTGTTGATATCGAAGCAAAAGTTCGATATACTATTGCTACGTCCGAAGGGCTGCGACATTGTTTTCGGATTTCGTCTGTGCTACATGAGTGTGATTTCCGTAGTTAGCAGTGTAAATCAATAGTTTGACTCGTTGTCAATAAATTTGAAGCGTTTTCATCACTTTCATATTAATAAATTAGGAACGAGTATTATTTTTATTCTCGATTGCTGTCGTCTAATCGCTAGGGAAAAGCGGCGACCAACAGTTGTAACTTGCAATACGCTACTCGGCACTATGAAAACGGTTGCCAAACACAACACTTAAATATCGCTATTAGCATACTGCACTGTTGTATTATAAGATATGCTTGTATACTACGCGATGTTACGTATCGTGACAATAAGAATGTGAATGTGCACAGTAATTGGCTTAACTGTTGGTAGCAACATTGGACGCGAAGATAGATTTCCTGGAAGGCCTCAAAAATCTTTATCCTAAAACTGTTGATGCAATCCAATAACTGTATTAGTAAATTTTATATCTGTATATTAACGTTTTGAACACAAAACTTGTGGCGTTGTATTGAATAGAATTCGCTGCACGATTCGCTTTGATTTGCCTTATGCTGTTCTAAACGACCATGTCAATTTCTAAATCATAGTGCCAAATTTTCGACATTGCAAACAAATTAAATGAAACATAACTGGGTAAAATTTCATATTGCGGCAATAGCTAAATGTTCTAGTATTACATTCTCCGAATTTAGGTACTTAGTTTAAACCCATCCTAAGCTGTTTTCTTTTAATTTTTTGTCAAGATTATTAAAAATTTTCATGGTTTCGCCATTTATTAGAGTGTCAGATATTTGTTGCGAACGGTATAATATTAAAGTCGTCTATGACTATGATACCTATATCTCAACGTTTTTGTTTAGTACATTTTTGTTTGATACTGTTTAATATTAGATAAGTGATACTTCCGATAATAAATATATAACTTCACAAGCGCAAATTTTGAGTACCGGAATTAGTCAAACCGGATATGGCTCCAGACCATCTATACTGAAGCTAGGTATAAATTAAACTCCAGCATTGATTCGACTCTGTGAAAGTTCAAGCAAAACAGATGTTTAGATAATAGAAAGCAACTAATGTACACGATGCAGTGAAAACACATATTGTAGTAAATTTTTAATGCTATACGCTGTTTGATGTTACACATTTCTTTTAAACTCCCTCACACACAGAAAAAGAACTGAGAGAAAGTACACAGCTTGTTATTGGATTCATCATTTGTACATCTTCTATTTTATGCCCAATCATTATGACTAAAGCGCCATGGTTTTAAGCTTTCATTCCGAGAGCGTTATGAAAGAATAACGAAATAACATATGAAATTTCAAATATTTTATGCACTATCGATGTCCGTATGAAGTGTGAGCTTACACCCTAAAGTTGACATGGGCCAATATATTTATACGTATCCGGATGAAATGTGTTCACTAAGCTACAACCGTATTCATGAATCGTAAATAATTGTGTGTCAAAAAGAAAAGCATTTTACATAAACAACGACTTACGAAATATCATTTTAGATTAGACAACGTTATAGGGAGGATCATTTTAGAAAGTCAACAACATATTTTACAGTAATGTATCTGCATATTTTTGTGTCTCTTTAAATCGATTGAGCATAAATTTTATATCATTTTTATCAAGTAAGTATTTAAATGTAACTTTGTCATTACCATTTTGCTTGGAAATTCAAACCTACTGTCTATAGCATGATTTTTTGACATCTTATGGAAAAATAGTCATGACTTATATATAACACTGAATTTTGTGCAAATACTGCAATTTATTCACCCATTTTTAATTGAACTTCCTTCATTAATCCTTTCCCTCTTGAATTAATGCACATTTTGTACAGTTTTGAACAGACATTTCCGCAACAGCGGAGTGAACCTGAACGGTTTGGCTCGGAGTAGCAT
>JASANE010028037.1:0-10712 GCA_030248225.1 Trileptium ribeirensis
ATCTATGCAATCGTTTATAACTAACATAGTAGCACCAAGTACACGTCAATGATAAGGATAGATTATGTTCATTGTCAATAGTTATAGGTATTTTCCAGTTAATGGCCGATATCTCAATTTCCTAAATTTTGCAGTTAGTACCTTTTATCACTCTTTTCTTTGCTAAACCCCGCCGACATCGCCAAAACTCAAAACTCTTAAACTAAAGCAATGCGAAAACGCAAACATATACGAGCATATAATTTTAAAATAACCGTAGCTGACCGCTCACACTAATGGCGCTAATACAAACATCTACATATGTGAGTTGTGAGCAAGCAAGCAAACAATTAAAACTGCCTCGGTCTTAGCGCAGTGTCCAGTCCTAATATGGGCTCAAAGAATGCCGCCAGCGACAATAACAAATTTAGTGTGGTGTGGCCGAAGGGTGCCAACAAAGCAGAAACCTCGCGCTGGTCGGCGAGCTGCTTTTAAAACCGAAAATTATACGGGCGCTCAGGGCGCTAGGAAAATCTTAGACTTTTAAGATATTTTAGATGATTACCGAGGAACGAAAAGGAGTAGGCGCCCGGGAGCTGGACCAGGTTCATGCCCTGGCTGGTCGCCTACTGAAGAAAATGTCAGATTTAATGTATCTCCTATAGGTGACCTGTTAGAGGCCGTTTTCTGCGATTAAAATAGAAAATTTTGGTGTCCCGAGAGGGTTAGCTCGGTCCTGTTCGGACCGGTTAGGTTAGGTGGCCCTGGTTTTCGGTTAGATAGTTAGGGTAAGACCCTGTGGAGATGTAGAGACCGAGAAATTGGGGAGTTTTGGTTATTTCCGCGTAGATAAGAGACCTTGAAAATGGGGTGTTTAAACGCTTAGTTGGGGGTCCCTAAGTACTTACTGGTGAGGAGTAGGTTGACCCAACTGCAGGATCTTGGGGCCTTGGGGAATCCTATTAACGAGGCTTTGAGCCTCCCTGGTCGTAGATGTTCAAAAACCAGTAAAATTTGCTTTTGAATAGGCGCTAAAATTAAGTTTTAGATAAGCTCTGTTACTTTTCTTTCCTGAAACTTGGGTGTCTCACCTTATTCCTTAGTTCAGTTATTCCGCAACCGCATGCCAGACGCCCCAACCCGTCCTGACACGCAGTATTACCAAAAAAATAAGATCAAGTAACGTTTCCATCGCAACACATTATCAATATATAACAGCATTAAATCATCATTTAGGGGTCGACCGGATACCTCAAATTGGAGTCCTATCATTCCATTGTGGTGCCAAAATCAACCCGTGCACCTCTGGCGGGCGGATCATGACGATATCGCAAATTACACCCATAATACATTTTATTTTTATGACAACAATAACTGATAATACACAACAAAATAGTCGGGTCATGCTCCACCGGTATCCGATCGCCCGTCGTACCCATTTTCCCAATTTTGACCTTGGTTTTCCCTATTTAAATATCTTGTTGAAATCCTTGAAATTGTCGGGCTGTTACACATATAGGCCTGTGGCAAAGCTGTTTGATTGTATCGCTGTAGCAGATAATCAATTATGCGGCAACACCGCGTTATTCATGCTTGTTTGGAATAAAATAGTCAATAAATTACACATTTCCGTAGAACACATTTTCAGGAATATATTACTTACGCCATGAATACCACAAGTGGTAAGTATGATTTACAACTATTTACGGCAGAGAGGACACTGTCGCTAGTAAAATGTGTTGTAGATAACCATTGGTGGCAACCACTACTAAATGTCGGAATTTGGAAATTTTCTGTAACAAACACTGAGGAAAATACCTACTTAGTAATGAAACATAATCGTAATAGTTAGTGGTGAATTTTCCAGAAATAGACCAGCAAAAGACCAGCTTTGGGCTGCAAACTTCTATTTCTATTAACATTCGACCACAAAAAACAGCGGTTCAGGAGGGGTACTCGCCTGAAGCCTCGGAGCGCCCCCCTCTTTGCCCTGGTGTAACCTCTTCCCCTCCCGAGGGTGCCCTTAGCCCCCTGGTCCATCGCAAAATTTTGGGTCACAATTGGCAAAAATGGGGATGAAATCTGCAACAATGGTTCGTCGACAGGGAACAATGGTCGTCAACTGTTTCAGCTCTCTCTGAAAGAATCTCTCCGATGGCTTCTACACCCGCATCTATGAGACAACATCCCTCCGACCCCGGAATTCCACCTGAGACCCAGAAGTGACACCATGTATGTCCTATATGTACTTTCCTGCTTGAATGGGGCGTCTAATACTCGTATAATACTTGTTTTTGGATCACATGTTTATTTTATAACAAACATTATAAATGCGCAAACATAATGGTTTTTATTGCCACAACTCAGTTACTGTATTTGGAAGCGGTTAAACTAACAGAGATGAGAACGATCTAATTTTTTCAGGCTAAGCTCGTCTACGCTCGACTCAGATTTAATCCGGCTCAGCTTGGCTTGGCTCGAGTCTATTTAATCCGGAATCGGCTCGATTTGGCTTCGTTCGAAACATTATAATTTCGGGTCGGCCGCGATTGTACCAGTTTGTATAGGCTCGACTCGAAAAGCTCCTGGATGAAAATTAGATTGGACGGGCGTGGATGTACAAATAAATATATAAATAGATGTAATCTAACATATGTGACTACGGAGGTCGCTCTTTGTGGCTATTAACCTTTGCAACAAATTGCACAGAAGATCGGTGGTTGCTAATCCTACAGAACAGTGAAGCACACCAAGACCGGCAGCGAATGCTATGGTTGAACAGAGTAAAGTCAGACTTCATATACCTCGAGCTGATGATGTGAGACTCACTGACGTGCATAACATTTTTCAGGTTTGCTGAGTTGCGCCTGCAGCACGTCGCCGGCGATGTCATAAATATGTGTTACCACATACAGTTCTTGTACCACTGACTTTAGACTCGACCCATATTCCTGGATCGAAAACACACATTATATACGTGATACTGTAATCGTCGTGATTCGCACGCATTTCGTCGCAGCGACTGTATCATATCCACCTTCGTTTGGATGGAGAACACGATCGCATTATACGGCACAAATGCTTCAAAAACCATACAATATTAAGTAAAACTGGTACAAATATGAAGCCATTAAAATAAAATCGAAATTGGGCATCTAGACTACTAACACCATAGGAAGCGTGCTGTCTTGCGTTAAAGGCAAGTCTGCGCGTCATCAAGAAATCTCTGATTTGGTTGGACTCCTACATGAACAAATTGGATCCAAAGCGAGCGTTGCGTACTATTTAAGCGAAGCGAAAGTGTCTAATCTAAGGCAGGATATCTCGCAGGCACACAATAACTTGGAGGATGAACCGGAAGACGAGCTTGACCATGCAGTAATAGTTGCACCCGACGAGCTTGATAACAGCTACGACGAGTGCTACCACACCGAGATCGAAGAGGAACGGTGACTGAGCGGCGAAGAATTCTGGGCTGATTGAGTGGATCCCGATGCCTAATGGTACAGACGCGGGACCAGCCCCGATGAATATGAGCGGTTTCGAGAAGGGGTGTGGGAAATAGGTCGCGAAAATAACAACGAACTACCGCCAGCACTATCGGATGAGGGTATTGGTATGAGCTCGCGAGTTAGCCAATTATCTATCCGCTCCGAGGACCGAGACAATGCTGTCAGTGAGTACGATCCGAGAGAAAGTAGCGAGAGTGACGGTATCACCATTGAGGAACCGAGCGAGATGAGGTTGGACCCCCGGTTGAGAAGGTTCTGGGAGACCCTATCGAAGGGCAACCTTGTATGCGCCTGGGTAATTTAGGTGACTCCACCGACACGTTGGTCAACCTCTCCAGTGATATTCTGGGACCCGTCGAAGAGGTGCCTCGTATGCCCTCGGGTAATTCGGGTAGCCCACGTGTAAAATCTGTGACAGCTGAGGATGAATTCGTCGAAGAGAGACCAAGATGTCCCCAGGTAATTCGGGGGAATCAGTAAGTGCGATTAGCGAGCACTCGGATGCGTGCATGGGACGAGAGAACTTACTCAACTTCGTGCGGGAAGCTAATAATGAACGAATCCACCAACTCGACGAACAATGAACGTGTATGGACTCTATTTTACCAACAACTTCCCGATTGAACCTGGACACGTTCGCCCATTGACGGGCGATGAACGAAATCGAATTCTGGGACCGAACGCATTGTTTACCATTTCCACGGATAATGCCGAGATTTCAAGTTACCAATACCCTCGCATTGAGTTACCGGAGAATTTAACCCACGAGGTGGCGGAGTGCCTCATACTAATCAACTTTAGAGCCGGTGAGATTAGTGCCGAATTCGGGCAGCCCGCGACACTGCAACCGCAGGCCCTCTTCTATCGGAGAGTAGTTCTCGCTATGGAGCAACTAAACAACCTAAGCATGCTTTTTGATGTCCGTTTCGAGGGTTGTAGCAATGCAGCTCTCCAACGGGATTCCGCCATACTGAGCAGCATCTTAGGTATGGCTTCCCCAATTGAGTACCGTTGAGGACTGTATCTTAGTCCAGTTGCTCTTGCCTCGTTGGAACTTTTCATGGAACTGATGGGCCAATGCGTGAAATGCCATACGCTCCGGCAGGTCATGAAGAAGGAGTTCGAGACGGAGCTAGGCATGCACCCCGTCTGTTGCGAGTGTAAGGAGAGCCACGCTCGACAATCATCAAATATAGGCCCCTATTGCTACTTCATTGGTCACCGCGTGAAATGGAATTACGATGGTACTCTGAGCACCGCTTGCGCATCTATCCATCTGGACGGGTATATAATACCTAGTTAGCAATACTAATTGGGAATTCAGACTGCTCGGGTGCATCACCTCGCCCGTGCGGCCAATATCGACTTTCACGAAACCATGTGTGAGGCGCCCATCTTCTCGAATTCATCTACAGGAACCAAGGCACCACGGGAGTATGAGGCTTTCGCGCAACACGCAATGAGCAGTATGAGGTTCGCCGACGAATCTCATGGACGCGATCGATTGGTGTTATTATGCGCACGCTTAAGAGTACTGCGACGCCCCGCGAGCGTTGTCTTGCTTGAGTTTTGAGTGTGGCATGAAAATCGGTGAACCCGTAGACGTGGACTACCTAATTTCGGAACCGTGTTCGCTCCCACGCGATACCACCAGCAACTCCATCCCGAACATGGACGAACAATTAGCCATCGCGGTAGCCGCTTATCTCGACTCGTCTGAGGAAGATTCGGAAGACGGCACCGATAGCGGTCCCGTCCAACGGGAATGTCTAGGTGAAACGGATACTAAGGAGGCGAGGGATGGCGGAACTAAAAGCGAAGCCAATGTAGAAGTGGTCAATAATGAGGTCGAGAGGGAGCCCAATCGAACCGTGACCCAGCTTTGTTCACTGGACCTCAATCATGGCCCCGGACATCTTGCGGGTATGTGGAGAATATGTGCAATTTTGCTGCTGCTTTGGCTCTCGGCACTTAGCTCTACGCACGCTACGCTCTCGCCATTCAGCGACACAATCTCGCGATTAGGTGCATTTGTAAACCGACAAGTGGGCGTCGTCATTGTCATTGAACCGTAGGGTTTGGTGATTACCACCGATCAGAGGACGCACCTGCCAGTGGTACTGCAGGTATCACTACGGGATTGGGAACGCAAGTGGGATCCGCAAGGGTAGCTCTACCTGAAAACGACCATAGTACATGGGACGAAGTTCTATCGTATTGTATCATGTCCTATAACTCAGCCATACACGCTTCCACGCACTATCCGCCATTTATGCTGATGCATGGATTTCAACCCCGAGTACCGGGTGGAATTAAAACACAAACTGATTGGGATCGCTAGCCTGGAGCAGAGGAGTACCGTGCAAATGTGGCATGACGGTTAGCTACAATCAGGGATAGAGCCTATCGTTCCATGCAATCTGCTAGGGAATACAGGAAACGCTTTTACAATCGTAAAATTAAGGTGTCAGATTATCGAGTTAACGACCATGTATGGGTCTACCGATACTACACTGCACCAGGATTATCAGGCAAATTAGAGCTCAGGTAGCGCGGATCATACCAGATTACCAAAATAATTCTACCCTGCATTTGTGTCAAGTTGTCCGGATAACCTAATGCTTCTGACCACGTAGTTCACATAAACCGCACCAAACCATGCTATCGACCGCTAAGCAGTTTTCCCGACATGGCCGATTTGCTGAAGGCCGTGAATCCAGCATATATCGAGGCTGCGTTACAGGAGTCAGGAGAAACTATTCTCGGTGATAAGTATTTTGCTAGGGAGCTACAGGTTGCTGATCCTGAAGCAGTCGACAGGCTGCGCCAGGAAATCGATGGCGCCTCCGACATAGCTAGTGTTGAGATTGGAGAACGTAACTTAGAGTACACGCAAGCCCAGGCTGACATACACCGCGCCGCGGTAGAGCAACTGACCATTCGGACCCAGGGGCAAGATCCATCAGGGGCCCCGCAACAAATCAGATTGCCTATCTGCGATCCCGATATAACTCCGGACGCCGAATGGCCAACCATTTCGCAGGAGCTCGCTACTCAGGACCCTGCTAATCTACCGTACGCACTCGATAAGCCACCTGGCACTTTCTCTCCTGAGTATGGGCAACATATTTTCCCTGTAACCGTCCGAGAATACGAGCGAGCCGTCCGAACTGACGAAACGACAAGCACTTTAACGGCAACGCCAGGTAACGGCCGCTCCCTGCGACCATTCAACGTTAACGATTTAGGTCTCGTCGAACTGTTCGCGTCAACGGACCCGGATGAGTCCTCCCCCCATACTCCGGAAACATCAGGCATCCTCTACCTCGGCAGTTGAACATGCAATACAAATTTCACCGCTTACGCCCGTCCAACGTCGTGCCGCAATCGATGCACAAACCTACCGTAGCCGTACTCGCAACATCTAGTAACCGACCCACACAAACCACAGGTACCATACCATATCTATCGTGAGCCTACGGCATCTTACGAGCAAAGGTATTCCAAACCCCGCAGTGCATACTCTGCCCCACCTACCACGCTCCCGCAACCGCCGTTGATGCCATTAGGCTTCGAAGCTACGCTAAAGGAACACGTCCGGGCCGAATGGCTTATGCCGTATTCCACGCCCCCTAGATCCCACCCTGCACAGTCAGCACCAGCGTATAGTCAACCGGTCTTAGAACCCGCACCAACACGGGAACCTGAGCCTACGCAACGACGGGAACCAATTCAAGACCCCAGACCGACCAGGGAACCTGTATCAATTAGGGGCTGTGAAACCCCATTTGCCGAAACCCCTGCTTCACAATCGCCACCAGGTTGGCGTGCAGCTCCTGTTACACTACCATTCCCAGCTGAACAAGAACTAGGAATTCCGCACGTACCTTTGTTCGGTCGATGGACCACCCGTAGACAACATCGGTTAGCAAAATTGGAACTAGAAAAGGAAGAAATAGAACATAGGAAAAAGGAAGATTCATGCGCCCGAGGAGAACTTCAGGACGCGGCAAAGTTAATGGAGTACGTAACCGGACCTCCTGTGCGCCGCGACACTACGAAAGCCCAAGCAGCCGCCGATGGAATCGTAGGGGAATTTATCGAGAGTGTCTAGGAGACGCCAAACGAGTGGGCGAGACGCGGGTAACCAGAGCCGACCCTCCGAGTTCTCGGAAGGCGGTCGATCGAGAAAATTTCGACCACAAGCCGTTCCAACGATTGGCGAGACAACAACACCATTGGCGAATCAGCCGAGGGTTCCCCTATGCGTTGGACGGAAAGAGCGCCGCCTCGCAGCGCACCCTCCGCTCCCCGAGGTACCCTAGCTCGACCAGTACGCACCAAACCGCATGCACGAACCTCAGCTAGAACTCAGCCACGTGTTAGTTGGGAAGATCTTGGGGACGAAATACCCCTTAGTCAACTTTTGCCGGGACCTAGCCAGCAACCCCTAACCCGACCTGGTTCCATTACTGGTTCAGGCAGTGTATCCGTTGGGATGAAAGTCACCGTTGGGAAAGATGTAAAAGATGAAATGCCTTTGAGCCAATTTCTACCCGGACCCAGCCAAAGGCTCCGCTTTGAACTTGATTATCCGATTGATCATAGCGAGGGGTCTCCTGAAATGGGATCTTTTGTCAAAGGGGTTGAGCAGGAAGGAGAACCTCCTCAATCCACTCGTTGACAACCATATAGACAGGCAACTGACGGCCGCCGCTGGTATGAGGACTATGTACTCCATTGGGTGCAAGCTCGGGTCGTAGTACCACGCATTGCCGCCCGAGGTTCGGAAGCCCAACCGCCGACACCAGTTCGTCGAACAATAGCTCTCGCTCAACCGACGCGACATGTTGATCCTGTTATGCCAACGAATCCCCCGTCCGGTAGTGCCCGCGCTCGGCACGATATGTTTGAACCCTTTAGAGACATCTTTGACGAACAGGATATCGAGGATATGTTGGCCGCCATTCCGGACTTGGAACCGGACGAGGACAACGGACGACGACAACTACTACCCAAAGATTTCGGATTGGAGGTAGTCCGACCTCCTAGACTGCCGCCTCTCGGAAGACGGTTGTAACGCCTATGCCACTCCAAATCTTACCCCCGAAGACTCGAGCTTCAGTCCCAAACTTCCGTCAGGAACCGTCACTAATGACGATGAATATTATTGCATTAAACATAGCCACATCAAAGAAACAACATCATGGAACAATTTCCACAACCACGTGTGCCGTATTATACCATCAACTATGCCGCCCCGATCGAAACGTTCCTGTGCAAAGGCACGCGATGGCCAAAACTTTCAAACATGGCTCCGTTGGGCCAAACAATCAAACAATACCCGATAGAATATGCTTCAACGGAGCAAGGGTACCAGCTCTTCTTCATCTATTTATTCGACGACGAGCTGGCGAAACATGATATATCCGACCTGAAAATGGGAGCTCGAGATATCAAGGCCATCTCGCGTAAAAACAAACAACAATTCCTAGGAAACAACGGAGCGCCTTCCCCCAGTTCTCCCGCACCTCATGCGAACGGTGTTCCTTGAAAAATTCAAAATTTCACCAATTCCAGAATGCCCTTCTCTCTAGCGGACACGCTCAATCAATTACTTGAAGCAAATCAGTCCAATTCGTTCTGGGGAATCGGTCTGGGGCCAGAAGATATTACCTTCGGCCGACGACCACGACCATGCCATAATGTTATGGGCCGCCTGTTAGAAGAGATACGTACCCTCATACGACACGGCGTCGCTACGTGGCCCACGGTACTTATCCTAGGTGAATCGCTGGCTGGCTGTACCCTTAGTCAGAATGGCCGCATCGAAATGATGGTTCGCCATGGCGTGGCCATGGGCCTCCATGCCGTTATTGATTCGCTTAGCAACGTGTATTGCCAATCCACAGACTAAAACCATCATGATTCTCGGTGGATATAAGGCGGCACTGCGGCAGAAACCACACAGAGGGCCGACTAATGGAAACGCCGAGCAAGTTCACCCGCCGTGTGCGCCGATACATTTGTTCCTTCGACTCCCTACTCAGTGATTAAGCTTGGGCGATTATTGCGCCACCTCCACCACATTGGGACATTGGATAGAACGATGTAAGCACATGGTCTGTAGAATTTATTAACATGCAGCAAGATATTAAATGTAAATTTCTCGATCGGGCACAGAAAGTAGTGATGCCTGCATATCCACTCGAATTGAAGAAACCGGTCGCGTGGGAAGCAGGGCCGAGCGAAACAACACCCGCGGAAGCTCAGGCAACCGAACCATACATCGGGTTGTTTCGCAAATGGGTCGAACAACAGCTGGTGTAGTCGGCTGTCTGCTAAGCAAACGCTATGCGCTAAATCAAACTCTAGGCGAGAAGGGGTCTCCTAATCGCCTAGGTGTAATATACCTTGTAAGCGTGAAACTGAAGCGTGGTAACCAGCATATATTTACTTGTCGTGTTCGTGTGTAACCTGTCATATTTAACCACTAAACTTTGTTAGTATTTATAAATTGTGTATAGATTGCTGTATTTACTCGTCCAGGTTTAATTCTGCATAACAATGTGCGCTTTAATAATATTATGTTCATTTGTAATGACTATTTGCCATGGCACCGGGGACCTGATTGACAGAATTATGCAAGATTTCAATATTGCACCGCCAACGAAACATCGCTTCGTCGTTCAAATCGTAGTGCAAAGTCTTTTTCGTCCCTTTAAAATTATAAGAGGAGGACTTGTAGGATTCCTGCAGGACTTGTTAGAATTTGTCTTGGTTTGCTTAAGGTCTAGGATTTGCAAGTTTAGGAGGTCCGGCTATGTCTAAGGCCAGGGTAAAATTACGCATTTCTAAACGATCTTCAGAATTTATTAGGGTTGGACCATAATGTGCGGCTAAGATCAACACCCGTAAATAAAATACTCCGATTACAAGCTAAATTAAACAACGAAACCACTTTTCCGTGTACCATATTGTATCATACTGTTTGTACATATGGACTAACTTTTTTATGGGACGAGAAACTTATCAGCTGCACACTGCACGGCTCTGTGCACCTGGTTCACCGCACCAGCGAGTGCAGAGTCGAGCTTTTGAAGGGACCTTGGCTGTTGGGTTCCCAATGATGCTCAGGCGAGAAAATTGTTTCCGACCAGTATAATTAAGTCCGAAAATTACCATTTAAAAATATATGTAACTGAACGTAGTTACACAATA
>JASANE010028038.1:0-12813 GCA_030248225.1 Trileptium ribeirensis
AAAAAAACCAACGGAAAAAATGGTGTTTTCCGTTTTTCCTACCGCCCCCCACGGAAAAACTGTAAAAAAACTATTTCAGTATTTTGGAATCGAAAATAGTTGGAAAACCGTTATGCAACAAATATTACGCCAGTGAGCATTGTTTACACCTGTTTAAACAGCCTTTACATTTCATGCGTATGGTTTATATGGTAGAAATGGTATAACTATATCTTTCAAGCATCAACTAAATTTACAATCTTAGCATAAGCATAGCTTGCTTCCTTCACCTCATCAGAAACTTTTGCCTTATGGCAAATTTAAATTAAATAGGCGGGCACTGAATAGAGACATGGTATTTGTATCCAGCATGTGAAAGCAGTACACTAGGCAGACACAGGCCAGGCACACATGTCTACAGGTGGATATGCGACGGGGGCTGGTTACCCATTAAATCAGTCCCCCTCCAAGAAAAACCAAAAACCTAGGGCTTACACCCCTTGGTAGTTATCCACCACGATCCCACTCCCAGCACCGGTCTGTTTACCTGTAATAGATACCCGCGGGTACGTATGGCATTTTTACCACGACGGGTCATAAACTAAATAGATCGACAGTTGGATCGTAGACTTAAATTACATACTCTATTGTATTAATGCGGTTCCAGCATCACTTAGATGGTGGGCAGTTTGACACCAGTTAGTAAGTTTACATACTAAAAATATGAAGTACTTTCACTATTAATTGGAACCAAATATTATGCGCACTCATATCGATATAGCCACCGTGTGGTTTTTGCATAATACTGTCAGTTGGAAAGATTCAAGTGCCGCTGCACTGTGTTGTTGCAAATTCTATGTGACAACATTGCAGTTTTAAACATTTTCAGTAGTTAAGGCATTGACAATCAACAACGAGATTCAATTTCGCATAAAACTGTGATTCCTGCTAGTTTTTCTAACAGGCTAACAAGTAAAAAGCTAACAGTAAAATTTGACTTTTTTCATTTTTCTTTCCTGAAAACACCGGTTTTTTCCGCTCCGCCTTTTTTTTTGGAAAAACAACCCTCCTCCAGACTAAGTTTGGTGCAGTTAGGTTAACCCGTTAAGGAATTACAGCGAAGATCCTCTCGAGCAACTTTGAAATCTATTTCAGAATAATATAAATTGTAAAATTTAATAGTCAGCTTTACGGAAAGTTTAAAATAACTTTTTGTTTGCTAGGGCTACAGTATGTAACAATATCGAATTTGAGTGTAGCCCCTGGTGCCTTTACTATTGCACTTGCATTAGCGCATATGTAAATGCATTTCCGCTGAATTTTCTCAAAAATCTTAAAAAAACTGTTATGAGTTAGGGATTCCGAGAATTTTATGAAAATGGTTTCTCCAACGCAAGTATTAATGCTTATGTTAGAGAGCGAATTGTAAGAATTTGTAATCCGGTTGGCAATAATTGTATTAATATATAAAGGGTTAGGGAGGTTTAAGAACCAGGTTTAGTTTGGGTTCCGAGAATTGGGCTACAAAAGATTAGGTATAGGATTGTATCGTGAGCTTAGGGCCCAAGTTCGCGCAATCAGTGGAAAAAAATAAACTGTCATTGTTATCATGGTCAGTGGGTGTATATACTGTGTCGCGTAATTTGCTGTTGCTGTGTATCCTGAATTTAACGTAGTGTTAACGTGTAGTATTAGTGTTGATGGTATTTATCTGGTGTAATAAACGTACGGTGAGCTGGAGTTTTTATTCTGTTTTCATTCTACGTTGGAAACGCAACGTAATGGACTCTTATCAGACTGTGAATTCATTGCTTTAATCGGGTTAGTCCCCAAAGGTGGGACTCACGCGAGCTACATGTCGACGGATTTGTAATGATATCTTATACAATATAGTTATTCACTACATAGTCAAACATTACCTATGCCAGTTAGTAAATGGATCGATAGGACTAAATACATCTTGTCATGGGACGCCCGTCCATCGTTACCCCTTCAGCTGTAGGACAGTAGTGCCAGTAACATACACGTACATCGTAGTACACAAATAATTTTGTCTCTTGCGGCGTTCACGTTAGAATGTCCTCGCCGTTTGGAACTTTTGTCCCCCTGTAGTCGCGACCCTACAGGGTGACACCCGTACTATAAATCAATTGCCGAGGGTGTACGATATACCCTAAATAGCTACTACATTTTATCTTTACAGTGTCGTACACACCCTTAGATACCAATTTGGCGCTAATTAACTGTAACGGACATCGTAACTGTAACGACATTTGTAGAAAATGCGGTTTATTAGTCAATTGTGGTGTGTAGACTTATTTAAATTCTCGATATTAGTATCTAGGCCATATGAACGTTGAAGAAATAATGGTGCACACTCTCAATAAAAGTGCAGGAAGACACGGTATGCTTGACATATCTAGCTACCTTTGAAAAAATTTATTAAAAACATGAGAGGTCCAAGACACCCTGTTGGCGATAGTGTGTCTGCAACTGTGTGGTGTACACAAATTCCAAACGTTGGGGACATTATAACGTAAACACCGCATTTGTCCCTTAACCACTGTCTATTTGTGCTTGGTACTTCCGGGTTAGTGCTTTCAGATTCAGAGCAACCCCGAAATCTTGTTTAAAAATTGCCTCAAACCAAGACGGTTTAGCCACATAATCGTGCTAGCGAAACGCGATATTTCGAGCATATTCAAAAGCATTCCAGGTCACGTTTACTCATCCAATAGCTGAACATAAATCGATGAACTGGACGTAAACTTTAACCTCCCCTGAACCCCACGTCGACATGTATGACAAAATGGAGAGAGAACGTTGTTTCTTTGCACCACTTTGCGCGCTGCCATAGTTGCTCTTTTTAAACACAATATGCAACCCTGTGGTAATAGGTAGCGATATCCCACCGGGATATTAGAATGAAAAACGTCATACTGTTTACGCGTTATTGACTTGTATTACCGATTCTGTTTGCAATCTTCGTGGATGCCTAGTCGGTACGACAATATATATGTCACTCTAGTTTACAATAGTCTTAGGAATTGATCATATGTCCCAAGTTATTCAATTTGGCTGTGTTTTAAGTGTTTGCCCGTATGGAGCTGTCAACTGGCCTCTCTATGGCCTGTGAATATAAGATACCATGCCCTATAACGCGTATAGTTCACCACAAGCACTAACTAATTCAATCTCGAAAGTGCTGTGACTGCAACCCACGAAAACGCTAACGAAAATTAGTCATGAAATTGCAATATGTATACACTGGCTTAAGTTTGCTACTTACTATTAAGATCCGGCAGCTATAATTCACGGATGAAAAGAAGGATACCTAGTCGTACGTTGTAACCTCTAAGACTGTCGGAATCTGGCTGGGCGCTACAAGAGCTGCTTCAGTTAGGACAGAAAATGGTTTATGCGGCGTTCAAGTTAAGTTGTGTGTAAAATAACTCCAAGTTGTCCGACAGTCTCTCGAGGCGCACACGGTTTCCGCATATAGCTTTTCTAGACACCCCGGACAACAAGAGGAGTCTTACGCAACAGCAAGGTTTTGCACAGACAGTCTGCGCTATGAATTTTGTCCCATACAGTCTCCCGCGACTACAGCTAAAACAAGCGCCAAAATTTGAATTTCATACCTTACAGTCTGTCAAAAATTGTACCTGTCCAAAATTTGAAACTTTCCACGAATTAGGACTGCCAAAATTTGCATTTCCCGCCACGGCAACTGTTAAAATTTGAATTTCTACTGTTATGGATTAAAACATTAACGGCATAAATCAGTCCTCCAAGACACTATGGTCTGTCCTATATAGTCCGCCTAGACAAGACAGATTATCCAGAGAGCTACTGCAAGGAAAACACGTATAGCTAGCTCGTGCTATAATAATGTCCATTGAATCTACTTTGATAGCCGGACAACACTAAGTCAAGCTGCACTATCGTAAACGAGTCGTAAAATCGAATCACATTTTATGTAGTATTAATCGACACGGAATATTCATCAAACGAGTAAAAGATACTGTACATAAACTTATAATAAATAACGGTGATTCAAACAACTTTCCGATGAGATCGAGCAGAGAATATATTCGCATGACGCATCACATTATGGCCTGTGGGCAACATTTAATGTCAGTCTTTCCGTGGTACCTGCATAATCATACCAAATGCTTGACCCGTATGCAACCAATCGAGTTCTGCCAGAACACACCCCGTGAATGTGCGAAGCGTCGAAAACAAGCGGCCTGCTAAGTTCCATAGCTTCATGAGTCTGATCAAAAAAGTGGCAGTATTCTATTCTTCGCGTACTTTCAATCCTCCCTTGAGGGTATGCTAACCGGGCTCGTATGGTCGTTTAGAAGTTGCGCAGTGCAGCTGCGTACAATTATTGCAGAAGTGTTAAATTTATCATAATAAGTTGTTATAATTTGGCCATAATTCGTTAATAAGCAGTTATTCATGTCCATACATACCGGCAGGTGGGGCAGGGGGGTAACCCCCCTGAGGTCCGGACCCCCCCGAGGCCGAAAACCCAAGGGGGGTAACCCCCCCTGGGGCTGCGGAGCGCAGCCCCCCCCCCCCCCCCCCGAAGGGGGGCTTGGCAGCTCTTCGACGAGTTTCGAAGTAGGACCTTAGTTACCAAAAATTAGGTAACGAATTAATGCTTCGAAAAGGGTTTGTATTTTAATAATTTTTCTGTAAAAAATGCACTCATACGCGAAAAATGTGCCTGGCCTGGGAGGACCAAAAAAAGAACCTCACGACTAACCCCCTAGGAGAATTTGGCCGGCCCGGAGGGTTACCCCCCTGGGATGGCCGCGACCCCCCCTGGCATGACCGACCGCCGACAAGTATGTTCTTGTCTTTTAAATTTCATTCGTTTACTCTATATATGTACCCACTCGAGTTCGCACAGTGTGCAAAAGTTTGAAGACATTGCTTTTCAACTTGGCAGCTACAACGTTAAATAAGAGTTAAGTTCGGTGTTAAAACTAATACGATATTTGATTTAACTGTTCATGCAACGACTTCGTACAAACGGAGGTTTAAGTTTGAAAATTTAAATTCTTGAATCTTATTCCAAAACTGTATTTTCAATAGGAAACTTTTACCGTTTTATTGAAGTTAACAGTTTATCGTTGGACATATATGAAACTATCGACTGGTATTGAGACTTTTCTCACATTAAACGGGATCGGAATTTCTAATAAAATATACGAAGGTCGGAGTTACCCATACATGCTTGAGCTTCGGGGTGCCGGGGGTCAGGCTGTGAGTAACCGAGTTCCAGAGGTGGAGGAGTTAACCCTCGGGGAGAAATCCTTTCACATACCAGTGGGGGGTCAGCCTGTCATCGGGGGCGGGGTGTGTGTTTCGCGTTTGGCTTCCAGGTCAGGCAACATTTTTCGCGTATGAGGCATTTTTACAGAAAAATTATTAAATACAAACCCTTTCGAAGCATTAATTCGTTACCTAATTTTTGGTAACTAGGTCCTACTTCGAAACCGTCGAAGAGCTGCCAAGCCCCCCTTCGGGGGGGGGGGGGTGCGTGTCTAGCTCAGGCGGGGTTACCCCCCCTGGCTTTTTGGCCTCGGGGGGTCCGGACCTCAGGGGTTACCCCCTCGCCCCACCTGCCGGTATGTATGGACATGATAACTGCTTATTAACGAATTACTGCCAAAATATAACAACTTATTATGATAAATTTAACACTTCTGCAATAGAATGTACGCAGCTGCACTGCGTAACTTTCTAAACGACCATACGAGCCCGGTAGCATACCCTCAAGGGAGGATTGAAAGTACGGAAGAATAGAATACTGCCACTTTTTTGATCAGACTCATGAAGCTATGGAACTTAGCAGCCGCAAAAGGTGCCAGGCCTTCGGCGCCTATAAGTTGGGCGCCTGCGACAACGCCACGGTCGGTTTGGACGACGTGCCCATGAACCCGGGGGATACGAACCTCAGGGGTAGTTTCTATAATTATGTTTGGAGTTCCCAAGTTACTCGTACAAGAACTAGTCTTCATATGATTTTACAAACGACATTTTGCATTTTCAGATGACAGAGTTGTTGAATTGTTGATAATTTTCTTCAGCAGGACTTCTGATTTTCGGCTTGGTAGACTAGGATAATTTTTACCTTGTGCTGTAGACGGCTGTACTGTACTAGGTAAGTTTGCGAAATAGGTGAATAAATCGGTATGGAATTCTGAATTTGGCGTAACGATTTCTAGCTGTGGTCATGTAAAATTGATCAAAGTTTATTCTGATTCCCCATTGTGGGGCACACGTAAATGTTTCTACACATATTTGCAAACTTTTATGACTTTTGAAAATTTTCTGGGCATACTGTGGTAAATTATTCTCGTTGATTCTTATGAATTTCGTACGAACAACACTAAAGAGTCAAAGATAAAGAGCCTTGGCACTGACAGGAGACTTCATCACCGCATTGAATTAAATATCTGGCTAATCAGATCCGGAGAGCAAATGTAGTGTTAAATATGCTATGTACCTGTGTACTTTATCTCCATACAATTTACATGTGACACTCCAAGGTCTCAGGGGTGGGCAGCCGGGGTCGGTGGGAGATGATAAGTGACGATGGGGCGAGTAGGGCCCTTGCGAGGAAGTTCTCCAGGGGTTGCTAAACATTTTAACGATCCTCCCCTCCGTCGTCCTCAGAAGACTTGCTTCAGTTTTGTAAATTTTATCCCAATTTTTGACAATTTTCAACATATTTTGCCGTTTTTTGCCAAAATTTTCAACGGCCATAGGAGCGCGTGTAGGTTGGTACCGTCAAAATACATCTGGCCTGGGGGGTCGAGTCTTCAGGGGTAGGTTCCTTGTGGGACCCCTAAGTTCGGCATGTGAGTGTATAAACTGTTCTGGCATGATTCATTCGCCCACAAGTGTTTGTCATGGGTGTTCTGTTCACGGTCGATCGCCTCAGGGATGGGTGAGGTAGATATTTTTGCTCTGGCGGGGGTATTCGAGAGAGACCTGTGTTAGCGTGTGTGCTAAATCATTGTGCCTGCATTGGTATCATTGGCAGCTGCCGCCACTTGTTCATTTCAACGAGATGTGAATGCTAAGCTCTGACATATCAGTTGGTGTCTGCAGATCATCGGTGTCTAACTAACATGGTTTGTGTCTGATACAGGCAAGCTGCTGCATAACAGACAGGTAAATAATAGTGTTTAAAACAAATATCATTTAATATTATTGGTTGTTCACAAACAAACTTAAAACTTATGCGTAAGAAATCATGACGATTTTGTATAAACAATGTACAAGAAAGTGAGCTAATGTCAGCTTTGGCTCGATTTGATTTGTTCGAAACCATTAGTGACTCGGCATATCGACGGCTAGTGTCCCATGCTAAACGTATTTTTGCTGATATTATAATCTTGAACGAGCCATATTTAGCCGATAATTTAGAGTTGTTCGTACGAAATTCATAGAATCGACGAAGATAATTTACCACAGTATGCCCAGAAAATTTTCAAAAGTCATAAAAGTTTAAATATGTGTAGAAACATTTACGTGTGCCCCACAAATGGGAATCAGAATAAACTTTGATCAATTTTACATGACCACACAGCTAGAAATCGTTACGCCAAATTCAGAATTCCATACCGATTTATTCACCTATTTCGCAACCTGACCTACAACAGTACAGCCGTATACAGCACAAGGTAAAAATTATCCTAGTCTACCAAGCCGAAAATCAGAAGTCCTGCTGAAGAAAATTATCAACAATTCAACAACTCTGTCATCTGAAAATGCAAAATGTTCAGACTGTAAAATCGTGTGTCGAAGACTAGTTCTTGTACGAGTAAATTGGTAACTCCAAACATAATTATAGAAACTACCCCTGAGGTTCGTATCCCCCTGGTTCATTGGCACGTCTTCCAAACCGACCGTGGCGTTGTCGCAGGCGCCCAACTTATAGGCGCCGAAGGCCTGGCACCCTTTGCGGAGCCAAACGCGAAACACACACCCCGCCCCCGATGACAGGCTGACCCCCCACTGGTATGTGAAAGGATTTCTCCCCGAGGGTTAACTCCTCCACCTCTGGAACTCGGTTACTCACAGCCTGACCCCCGGCACCCCGAAGCTCAAGCATGTATGGGTAACTCCGACCTTCGTATATTTTATTAGAAATTCCGATCCCGTTTAATGTGAGAAAAGTCTCAATACCAGTCGATAGTTTCATATATGTCCAACGATAAACTGTTAACTTCAATAAAACGGTAAAGTTTTCGATTGAAAATACAGTTTTGGAATAAGATTCAAGAATTTAAATTTTCAAAACTAAAACCTCCGTTTTGTAAAGTTGCATGAACAGTTAAATCAAATATCGTATTAGTTTTAACACCGAACTTAACTCTTATTTAACGTTGTAGCTGCCAAGTTGAAAAGCAATGTCTTCAAACTTTTTGGACACTGTGCGAACTCGAGTGGGTACATATATAGAGTAAACGAATGAAATTTAAAAGAGTACACACTTGCTGGTGGTCGGTCATGCCAGGGGGGCTGCGGTCATCCCAGGGGGCAAACCCTCCGGGCCGGCCAAATTCTCCTAGGGGTTAGTCGTGAGGTTCTTTTTTTGGTCCTTCCGAGGCCAGGCACATTTTTCGCGTATGAGTGCATTTTTTACACAAATTATTAAAATACAAACCCTTTTCGAAGCATTAATTCGTTACCTAATTTTTTAACTAAGGTCCTACTTCGAAACTCGTCGAAGAGCTGCCAAGCCCCCTTTGGGGGGGGGTGCTGCGCACCTCAGCCCCAGGGGGGGTTACGCCCCTGGCTTTTCGGCCTCGGGGTGTGGGGTCCGGACCTCAGGGGGGTTACCCCCTGGCCCCACCTGCCGGTATGTATGGACATGAATAACTGCTTATTAACGAATTATGGCCAAATTATAACAACTTATTATGATAAATTTAACACTTCTGCAATAATGTACGCAGCTGCACTGCGCAACTTCTAAACGACCATACGAGCCCGGTAGCATACCCTCAAGGGAGAGGTAAGAGAGAATAGAATACTCCACTTTTTATCAGACTCAAAGCTAAACTTAGCAGCCGCTTGTTTTCGATGCTTCGCACATTCACGGGGTGTGTTCTGGCAGAACTCGATTGGTTGCATACGGGTCAAGCATTTGGTATGATTATGCAGGTACCACGGAAAGACTGACATTAAATGTTGCCCACAGGCCATAATGTGATGCGTCATGCGAATATATTCTCTGCTCATCTCATCGGAAAGTTGTTTGAATCACCGTTATTTATTATAAGTTTATGTACAGTATCTTTACTCTGTTTTTGATGAATATTCCGTGTCGATTAATACTACATAAAATGTGATTCGATTTTACGACTCGGTTTACGATAGTGCAGCTTGACTTAGTGTTGTCCGGCTATCAAAGTAGATTCAATGGACATTATTATAGCACGAGCTAGCTATACGTTTTTTTCTTTGCAGTAGCTCTCTGGATAATCTGTCTTGTCTAGGCGGACTATATAGGACAATCCATAGTGTCTTGGAGGACTGATTTATGCCGTTAATGTTTTAATCCATAACAGTAGAAATTCAAATTTTAACAGTTGCCGTGGCGGGAAATGCAAATTTTGGCAGTCCTAATTCGTGGAAAGTTTCAAATTTTGGACAGGTACAATTTGACAGACTGTAAGGTATGAAATTCAAATTTTGGCGCTTGTTTTAGCTTAGTCGCGGGAGACTGTATGGACAAAATTCATAGCGCAGACTGTCTGTGCAAAACCTTGCTGTTGCGTAAGACTCCTCTTGTTGTCCGGGTGCTCAGAGAAAGCTATATGGGAAAGCCCCGTCGTGCGCCTCAGAGGACTGTCGGAAACTTTTTGGAGTTATTTTACACACAACTCAACTTAAACCGCATGAAAACCATTCTCTGCTAACTGAACAGCCCTTTCTGGCGCCCACCAGATTGCCGACAGTTTAGAGGTACAACGTACGACTAGAGATCCTTCTTTTCATCCGTCGAATTATAGCTGCCGGATCTCAATAGTAGAGTAGCAAACTTAAGCCAGTGTATACATATTGCAATTTCATGACTAATTTTCGTTAGCGTTTTTAGTGGGTAGTCACAGCACTTTCGAGATTTGAATTAGTTATTGCTTGTGGTGAACTATACAGCGTTATGGGCATGAGTATCTTATTTGTCACAGGCCATAGAGAGGCCAGTTGACAGCTCCATACGGGCAAACACTTAAAACACAGCCAAATTGATAACTTTGGGACATATAAATACAATTCCTAAGACTATATTAAACTAGAAGTGACATATATATTTCGTACCGACATCCAGAAGATTGCAAACAGAATCGGTAATACAAGTTAATAAGCGCGTAAAGCATATGACGTTTTTCATTCTAAATCCCGGTGGTATATCGCTACTAGCTACCCCACAGGGTTGCATATTGTGTTTAAAAAGAGCAATTATGGCAGCGCGCAAATTGGTGCAAGAAACAACGTTCTCTCTCCATTTTGTATTCCATACATGGACCCCGTAAGTTTAGGGGAGGTCCAGTTACGTCGATTTATGTACCGTATTTGGATAAGATAAACGTGACCTGGAATGCTTTTGAATATGCTCAAAAATATGCCACGTTTCCGTCACGCCGACTTGTGTAGCTAATTACCGTTCTTGAGTTTGAGGCAATTTTTAAACAAGATTCGGTTATCTAAAATCTGAAAGCCTAACCCGGAAGTACCGAGCACAAATAGACAGTGGTTAAGGGACAAATGCGGTGTTTACGTTATAATGTCCCCAACATTTGGAATTTGTGTACACCACAGTTTGCCACACTATCGCCAACAGGTGTGCAAACCTCTCGTGTTTAATAAATTTTTCAAAGGTAGCTAAATCTGTCGAGCATACCGTGTCTTCCTGCACTTTATTGAGAGTGTGCACCATTATTTCTTCAACGTTCATATGGCCTACAATACTAATATGGAGATTTAAATAGTGCTACAGCACCACAATTGATTAATGGACCCCCGTATTTTTAATTAGCGCCAAATTCTGTAATACCTGTGCGACGATGTTATAGTGGGTGTCACCCTGTAGGGTCGCGACTAAAACATTTCTAAGTTGAAACGCCGCAAGACAAAATTATTTGTGTACTACGATGTACGTGTATGTTACTGGCACTTACTGTCCTACAGCTGAAGGGTAAGTCGACGCATTCATGACAAGATTTATTTGTATCGATCCCATTTACTGTGGCATAGGTAATGTTTGACTATGTAGTGAATAACTATATTGTATAAGAATACTCATTACAAAATGCCGTCCAACATAGCTCGCGTGGCCTTGGGGACTAACCCGATTTGAGAAGCAATGAATTCACAGTATATGAGATTCCGTACGTTGCGTTTCCAACGTAGAATGAAAACAGAATCTCACTCACCGTCTCGTTTTGTACACCGAGATAAATACCATCGACACTAATACTACACGTTAACACTACGTTAAATTCCGGGATACACGGCAACAGCAACGCGACACAGTATATACACCCACTAACCACTAAATAACAATGACAGTTTATTTTTTCGTTTTTTTTTTTTTTTTTTTTTTCGTCTAACTAACAATCTATTTTTCGTCTATTTTTTGTGAACTTTGGAAATTCATCTAATTTACTCTAATGTTAACCCCTAATTTATTTTTCGTGTAACAATCTATTGCCAACCGGACTACAAATTCTTACTCATTCGCTCTAACATAAGCATTAATACTTGGTTGGAGAACCATTTCATAAAATTCTCAATCTATTTTTTGAGAAAATTCAGCGGAAATGCATTTACAGTATAATTTTTCATCAATAGTAAATTCACCTAAAAATTCAATCTATTTATAGCAGTCTATTAAATTTTACAATTTATATTATTCTGAAATAGATTTCAAAGTTGCTCAAGGATCTTCGCTGTAATTCCTTAACAGTTAACCTAACTGCACCAAACTTAGTACGAGGGTTGTTTTTCCAAAAAAAAAAGGCGGGAACGAAAAAACCGGTGTTTTCAGAAAGAAAAATGAAAATCAAATTTTACTGTTAGCTTTTACTTGGTTTCATATTGTTCTAGAAAAACTGACAGGATCACCGCAGTTTTATGCCGAATTGAATCTCGGTTGTTTGTCAATGCCTTAACTACTGAAAATGTTTAAAACTGCAATGTTGTCACATAGAATTTGCAACAACACAGCGGCATTTGAATCTTTCCAACTGACCGTAATATGCAAAAACCACACGGTGGTTATATCGATATAGTGCGCATAATATTTGGTTTGGATAAATGCATGAAAAGTATACATATTTTTCATCTATCAATTTCTAGCTATGCAATTGCCCACATCTAGTGATGCTGGAACCGCATTAATACAATAGAGTATGTAATTTAAGTACGATCCAACTGTGCAATTCTATTTAGTTTTGTGACCCGTCGTGGTAAAAATCCGTAGCCGCGGTCTCTATTACAGGTAAACAGACCGGTGCTAAATCGTGGTGGATAACTACGGAGGGGTGGCGCGCTAGGTTTTTCGTTTTTTTGGAGGGGGACTTTCATCGGGTAACCAGCCCCGGTGTGATATCCACTGTAGACATGTGTGCCTGGCCTGTGTTCTCTGCCTAGTTTTCACATGCTGGAATCCTCCGTGTCTCGTGCCTTAATTTAAATTTGCAGCAAAAGTTTTATTAATGAGGTGAAGGAAGCAAGCTTATCTTATGCTAAGATTGTAAATTTAGTTGAGATGCTTGAAGATATAGTTATACCATAGCGATA